>PITA01019813.1:0-29292 GCA_004023965.1 Spilogale gracilis
CTGCCCCCCTTGCTCCCTCTTTCTCCCCCCTCTCCCCCTCCATCTTTTTCTCCTTCTCTTCCCCCCCCCCCTTTCCTTCTTCCCTCTCTCTAGCTATGCCGTTAGAATCCAAAAACCTTGGGATTTCAGAGCAAGGAGGAACCTTCAGAGGAAATCACCAGCCGGCAGACAGTGTGTGAGTAGCGCAGCCGCAGCCAGGGAACCGGAACCCAGGCCAGACTTCGGGGCGCGAGTCTCCCGCCACCAGCCTTTCCCCGCATTGCCAGGCATCGCTGTGTCCTCGGATCACCCCAAGGGCAGCGAGCTGGTGCACAGATGTGGGTAAAGTAAGTGCCTTATCAAGTGAAACAAAGTGTTGAAGGCTTTAGATGCAACCATTGCCCCTCTCTTGGTCTGGGAGCTCTGAGCCCCCCGGACGGCGTTCCCCGCAGTTCAGCCCCAGAGTCTGTGACAGTGACCCCGGTGCCACTGACCTTCAGCAGGGACTGTGAGGGCGCTGGCGCGCAGCAGCTCCTGTCAGCCCCGGCCGCACTCCCCGCTCACGGCAGTGGCTGCCGCTGTCCCATCCCTCGTTAGGTGTCACCTCCTTCATCTCTCCGCTGGAAAGAGGGGTCTGCAAATAGCCATCAGCGCCAGAGGGCTTTCTGGAAATGAAATACAATGTGGGAAGCCAGATGAAAAGCTCATAAAAGGAAGCTGCTGGCACAAGCCGGGCTTTGACTGGGGGGACGTCCAGATGGCCACGTCCCCATCCCCTCACGCAACCCCAGCAGCAACCAGGGGTCTGAGACCCTCAGCAGCAAGGCGACTAGGGAGGACTCTCAGGCCCTATCTTCTGCGTGCTGAGAAACAGCCCCCGTCCTCCCAAGACCCCCGGGTGAGAAGAGAGGCTTACAATCCAGGGGGAACAGCTCTCAGACTATTCCAGAATCCACAGAGCACGTTCTTTCCAAGTTCCTCCTTACTCTGTGTGCCTCTCCCTCCCGAATGGGATCATCTCTGTTCTCTCCCACCTGCCCCCTGCCCTCTTTGCCTGCCTGACAAGTAGCTGGTGAGGACAAAGATGGAAAACCAAGCACCGCACTTAGAAAATAAAAATACCCCGGTCGGCTTTATTAATCAATCTCCTGAAATGTGCTCTCCAATACCGCCAAGCTGAAGGAGCCCGTGTTTCCCTCCTAGAACATTGTAAAAAGAAAGAAAGAAAGAAAGAAAGAAAGAAAGAAAGAAAGAAAGAAAGAAAGGAAGGAAGGAAGGAAGAAAGAAAGAAAGAAAGAAGAAAGAAAGAAGACAGAGAGAGAGAGAGAGAGAGAGAGAAAGAGAGAAAGAAAGAGAGAAAGAAAGAAATGTTTACAAGGATGACTGGGGAAAAGTGCAGTAGATCTTCCCAGCAATGTACAAGGTGATGCAGTAATTACTATGGAAACCAGTCATTATAATCCAATAAAATGAGAGGAAAAAAAAGTTAAGTTCATTGTGTTACCTATGACTCTACAGTCACGTTCTTTACATATATTAGCATAAAATCAAGTCCCGCTTTTATTCTCTGGGTTTTCACCAGCTCTGCCTTCACAAAAGAACGTGTAGGGTTCATCACAGATGAAGCCCTAAAGAGGAGAAGAAAATTCACTCTGCAAGAAATCTCTCCCCTCGCCCAGTAAAATATTTACTGTTTCTGCATAACACGGGTGCACATTTCAGATGAGACCGCAGCTCGTGCACGAGGAGTTTTGCCCAGCATGCTGGAGGAAACAGCTTATCTCTCCACCAGCCCCGAGGTGTGGTGGAAAGGGACCACTTCTTCCAGGAGAGATTTAACTTGCCAAATAAATAGAAAGAGGCACAGTCACCTGAAGCTTGAGCATCCTGGGGAGACAGTCACTTCCGTGAATATCCCTGTCCGTTTTCTACTACATGCATCCTAACCCACTTGGAAAGTCGATCCCAAGGCAAGGTGGCTATGATCCCAGGAGCGGTGGGGGCCGCCCGCCAGGTAAGGTAGGACGCACTTACTGCTCAGATACTCAGATCTGGCACAGGGAGATAAAAGGCTACTTTAAAGCATGCTGGGGACGGCTGAGCATGAAGGTCAAGGTCATTAACCCTCTTTACCAAGAGCTTGCAACCCCCTATGTCACAGGAGCCCAGAGACAGGGGACCAGAGATAGAAGGACGTGGTCTGGCCAGTAGGCTCGTCTCTTCGAGGCTCTGCAGTCGTACGAGCCATTAAACTATTATCTCGCAGCTCTAATCCCGTCCTTCTGTTCTCTGCCTTCCTGGGCCCAGGCCTGGGATTCTGTGCCCTGCTTTTCTTCCTAGGGGCCCCCGGGGTTCTGTGTTGATCTCTGCCCACAGGGGGAAGTAGCAGGAGACTTGAGGCAGGAGAAGGGATGTGCTCTTGTCCCTGTTCTCAGGCAGATTTCCTCAGCATCCCCTCCTGAGCAGAGGTTCCTCGTCCAGCGGTGACAGGTGGGTGCAGTTCAGGTCTTCCTGCCAGGGGTCATCAGCCCCTTCCCGCTTCTAAAGTCTGCGTCCAAGCTCTGCCGGCTTTCTCCCCAGAGCTCTAGAGCACCAGCAGAATTTGGGTGCATCCTCCATGTGTGGTCTTTCTCCTTTTCCAGCTTCTCCGCTGGCTCTTTCAGTCCAAAAAGAACTGCTGTCTCCCACAATCATCGCCTTTTACTCCCCAGGATCCCCCCTTTTGCTTGCCTTTCTGGTTTCTCAACATTGAGCAACTGAACTGATTCCCTGTATTAAATTCTTCCTGTTCGAGTACCAGGTAGACGTTCTGTTTCTTACTTTGGGTCTCTCCCTTTCTAATCCCGCCTCTACTTGGTACTTAGACTGATGTTTCTCATAAGCAGAACTTCTAGCCTTTAGGCTGACAGAGCCCTCCCCTTACCTACAGCAGACATTCCCTGAGGACCATATGTCTCCAGGGCATTGACACATCCTCAGGATCCTTCTTAACACCTTGCTTCAGGACAATACTAGCCATGGCTCAGCACTGGCAGGTAAAAGGGAACCTGTTTTCCAAACTCCCCTTGGAATGTGACTTCCATCTCGGAGATATGACCCATAAAAACCGTTTGCTAATTTTTTCTCCTGTTTATTGAGTGTGTAATGCACACCAGGCATTCTTCTCTCTTGCCATGGCGTATCTTCAAAGAGAAAGCCACCCATTCCTGCCCCACTAGGGTCGCTTTATATTTGTTTTTGTCCCAAAAAGCCCACCTTGGGTACTCGGATTCCCTCTAACACCTAGAGGAGTTCTTTAGCTGAGGCTCAGTGAAGTCACCACGAAGAGTTCTTTGAGAATGACCGAATGCTCTCCCCGGAAGGAGAACTCTGCTGGCATTCAGCATAATCACACACAACAAACTCCAAGTGGCGCAGAGTAGAATTCTGCTATCGAGTTGCTAATTACGTTCACGGTTAGGCATTGCTGGAAATGCCCTGGTTGTGGCTAAAGGTCACGGGCTCTCTTCGGCGGTCCTCTGGAGCTAGTGCCCCAAGTTCTGCCTGCAGCAAGGTCTGAAGATAGTTTTGATTGTCAAAAATAGGCACGAAGTGTTATTAGCATCTCGTGGCGGGAGATGAGGGATCCAGGGGTATCTCTGAATACCCCCGGTGTACAGGACAGTCCTCTACAAGAATTATCTGATCCCATATGCCAAGACTGTCAAGGGCGAGGACTTGTAGTTTTGACTCGTGTCCCCTGTGCGGACTGTGTGACCTGGTGTCAGAATCCCCTTTCTCACTGTTCTCACTTGCAAAGAAATGTCCCCATTTGTATATGTAATGGCCAAAAGTTGGCACCAAGTAGTGAGATCTTTGCAATGACATTGCTGATGAGATTTGTTCCCTCCAATGCATTGTGCAGAATGCCCTCCCAGGACCCCAAAGTGGCTCCTTTCAATCTCCCTTTGACCCTGCAACCTTCTCTGTCTCTAGCCTGGCACTCTATCCCCAGCCAGCTGCTTCTGTGGCCCATCCGTGCCATCGGGAAGAGTCACCTCCAAGTTCAGATGAAACTGAAAACGTATCTCCCATTGGCCTGACTCTTGGAGACGGCGACTCTCCCCGGGCTGCACTAATGAGCTTCCCCTTACAGCGGAAGCCGCTCACACCCTCCCAAGCCCCAAGTCATTCCGGCCACAATCCTTGTCCTGAGGTCAAACCGCCTTGAATCTAATCAGAGTTTGCATTCACCACGGGTTCTCACTCATTAAATACAGCTCGATGAAGGGATATGCGCAGGCTTCCTTCCGAGGCTCCGCTAAACTTGCTTAACAGAGACACAATCCCAGTTTGTCTCTTCACTTTGGGCTTTCTACACTGGCTGGGCTCGAAGTTGGGGACACAGACTTCCACATCCCCATTTCGGCAGCTTGGATTTCCTTAGGAAAATGAAGGAACCGTCACATTGGATCAAATGGTCGAGGTGAAAGCCCAGCACCCTTGCCCCCCATCCGGTAGCACAGCTCCAACCGGACCCTGGCATTTGTCCCTAGTATTCAGTTAACTGTCAGCTTCTCTCTGACTTGATAGAGCTGATTACGTCCAGGACCGTGGATCCACGAGCATTTGGTACCAGAGAGCCACGGTATCCTAGCATCTCTCCTTCTTCATACTGCATTTTCCAGGAAGTGAGTATAGTCGAATCATGAGATTTTAGGACCAGAGAATCTTTACAATAAAGAGAATTTAGGAGGTATGGAGTCTGGGGGTGGGGTGGGCAGAGGGATCTTAGAATAATAAACACTTGGATCATAAAATCTCAGTTTCATAACTTGTAGCTTTGTTTGCAGATTTCATATGCCCCAACCAAAGTTCCTGGAATTAATAAAATTGAGGAACTTGGAAACTCAGAGCTCCGAACTCTTTCCCAGGGCTTCGGCCACTTCTGGATTCCCCCATCCCACCCCTTCCACCAGGAAAATTAATCGTTCCTTCCACATATGGTGCCGCAACCCACAGAGGGGACACTGCCTACAAAGCCACAGCAAGGAGGGGGTTTCTGCCTGCAGAGCAGATCCTGGCCGCCTCAGGGAAGGGAAGAGACATGGAGAGTCCCCAGGTATTAGGCAGATAACGTAGGTGAGGCAAGGGGTAGATCTAATAAAACAATGGGAAATTAGACTCTGAGCATTCATGTCAGGAAGGCAATAGGGAGTGGCGGGGACTGTGGCAGATGGAGGGTCTTTGCCGTGTAGATGCAGGAGCCCGTCGTCACCAGAGCATGTCGAAGATGCTGGAAATCTGTTTCCACGAGGAAATCCTGAGAATCTTTCTCAATATTGGCAACTGATCCAAAGTTCAAATGCAATGCAGGCTGACACGATGAAGCAACACCAAGCAAAAGCGCTCAGGAGGTCTGTTTTGGCCGGCAGGCCCCAAGTTTGCACTTCCTGTCGTCGGAGGCATCGGGGGAGCAACACAGGGTCCCGCACTGTGGTTTAGGAGCAAAGATGCTGCGAGCTGAGTGCGCAGTTCAGACTGTGGCTCTGTCACTTCCCGGCTCTGCTAACTCGGCCTTGGGCTGGATTTCCCCATCTGCAAAATGGGACGTTTATAAAAGCTCCTATTTCATGAGGTTGCTGTGAGATCTAAATGAATGAGGATATGCGAAGTCTTTAGGAAGCATGCATTAGTTAGCATCGACAAAGAATTTAGGTAAAGTGTGCCTGGGACGTTAGCCATTCATTTTACCGTTTTGAAGATCCTCATTTCTATAAAGCTTAAGCTCTCCTCAGCAGTCTTGCCGGGCAGAGGAAGGGCAGGCGGAGGGCCCAGAGTTAGCATCTCCATTTTGCAGATGAAAGAAGAGTTTTCCATTTGCCCAAGGCCACACAGCAAACACGTGGCAGGATCTGGCTCAGGACCCAGCTCTCCGACTCTGTGTCCCTCTCTTCTCAGACTCTGCCTGCTGTCGGAGCCCGCGCTGACCCAGCCCTGGACACCACCCCCTCCCAGCCCGCCAGATCTCCGCCGCATTGCCAGACATCCTGCGACGCACTCCAGACGCACAATGACAATGAGGTGTGGTTTGGGTTTTTTTTTTTCCTAAAGAGAGAAAGAGAGAGAGATAAAGGAGCAGAGGGAGGGAGAAGAAATGTTCTCATCACAAATTTCTCTCTGGCCCTCTTCCCAGATTCAGAGTTTCTGGCACAGCCAGTAAGATTCAGGGCAGGAGAGGAAGACGGGGTCCTGGGCAGCGGTGGGGCTGCTAAGGGTCCGGAACTGGCTGGGCCCCAGGACTGGTTGCATCACTGTGGGGCCATACAAAAGAAAATGCAAAATCCCCCTGCTGCAAAAATTATTCAGCATTTCGAGAGGGTGCCAGGAGAGCATCAAGCCCAGGCATGGGGCTCTCCGTGTGACTGCAGAGGTCGCATGTCCTCGAAGCTAGCCCCCGGCACTCCCTCTAGTCTATGGGGCCCCCAGTGTCACACAACAGGGGTGCAAAGAGGGTTAACAGACGCCCTCCCCTCTTCCCCATGTCCTGCTGAGATAAAACCACCACTGGGAGACCCAGGACAATTTTTATATAGGATTAGAAAACAAAAATCAATATTTAATTATCTGTAAGCTTTTTGTGTCACTGAATCTTTAGTACCCTAACAGGGAACTCAGGCTGCCCAGGCAAAAGTAAGTCATTAAAGACGCTGGATCGTCGGCCATCCCTTTTTAGAGTTGGGCCATAAATAGAGGACATTATCAGTCCTCCCCCTGCCGGTATTGTTATTTATCTTTACAATCTCTATTTACGTCTATTTATAGCAGATTTCCCCCATATATTATGACGCCAGGTTAACTTTAACGGACTTCATGAAAAGAGGTACTTAAAACTTTGGAACATGCTTATGTGGACAGATGGTGAGGTTTTCAGAAGCTATGGGGCCCAGAAGGCCGATTTGAAGGGTGTTGATTTTCTTTCTTTCTTTTTTTCTTTTCTTTTCTTCTTCTTCTCCTTTTCCCCCCCTCCTTTTCCCCCCTTCTCCTCCCCCCCCCTGCTTCTTTTCTTATTGCAGACATTCTCTCCCATGAAGGCTGTCCAGGGTCCTTCTTTCTCCGCGTGGTAGCTATATCCGAAGTGCAAATCGATGGGAGACAGAGCCAGAAAATCCTGACTCTGGACCTTCACGTCTCACCTGTAAAGGGTTTTGGGTTTTGTTTTTGTTTGTTTTTTCATTTGCCAAGCTGACAGCAGCAGGATCTTTCCAGAGGCTGGAAGCCTGTGCCTTCCCAGGGACATCCTCACCGGGATTCCTCGATCTTATTTGAGCTTTAGTCAGAGTGGGTTATAATAGTCTGCTCAAGACCCGCCTCCCCCATCCCCCGCCAACCCCCCCCCCCCCCGGGCCGGGACAGTCCGCGCCACGTGGGGATTCACGCCCCTAGCCCAGTGTCCCGCACAGAGCAGACGTATAATAACCAAGAACAATGATTTTATAAGGGGGGTGGCAGAGGGAGAGAGAAAACCAGCATTTGGCTGGGCCAAATTTGAATTGCCCCTCTGGAGCTTAGCGCCTGGGGGGCTTTGGGCAGGTTCATCTGCCTTTCTGAGCCTCAGTTTACTCATCCGTAATGTGGGGTAAAAATAGACCTATTTCACAGGTGAATGGGAGAAGTCAATAAGATGGAGGGAGGGACACAGGGTCCAGTGTCCAGTACCCAGAAAACATGGGCTCATTCATTAATCCTAGGGACCACACAACCTGCTCAGAACTAGTGTAAGTGAATGAATGAATGCATGAGTGAGTAGAGGTCCGGATGGATGGATGGATGGATGGATGGATGAAAACATGGGAAAGCCTTTCTTAGAAGCAGAGCTGGGGCCCAGGAAATGTAATTTAGAGAAGGATTAGAAGCATTTTTGTTCACTGATTTTAAAAATAAGGCAATCTAGGGGCACCTGGGTGCCTCAGTCGGTTGAGCGTTTGCCTTCGGCTCAGGTCATGATTTTGGAGTCCCGGGACCGAGTCCCGCATCGGGCTCCCCGCTCAGCAGCTAGTCGGCTCCCTCTCCCTCTGACTTTCTCCCTGCTCCTGTTCTCGATCTCTCAAATAAATAAAAAAATCTTTAAAAAAATAAAAACAAGGCAGTCTAGAAACAGGCCTGAGGATTTAGAAAAATCTGCATGCAATAAAGGAAGCATTTCAACTCAGTTGGGGACAGATTTTTCCACAAAGAGCATTAGGACGATTGTATAAGCACGAGAGAAGAAAGGTAGAGTTAAAATGTTGCTTCTCAGCCATTTGGCAAAATCAAGTCCCGATGGATTGGAGTTAACAGGTTAGCACAAAATTCTATGACCCTCGTATGAAAATGGGGATTAGCAATTTATGACCTCAGGCTGTGAGGATGTTTCTAAGTATAAAAACAAAATAATATGTTATAAAAGAAAACATAAGATTGATTAAACTGCACAAAAACTAAAATATTTACAGGATTAAAAAAATAAAAGACACAAAGTACACTGGGAAAAATTATTTGTTCCACCTGCACGAGGCAAAGAGTTCACAGATATACCATATGAAGAGTTCCTGGATACTATGAGGAAAACAAAGGACAAAAGTAAACAGGAAATAAAATGAAACAAGTCTATAAATATTGACTTAATCAAAGAAGGCATATCAATACCCAAATAAGCACATAACACAAGCTAAACTTCACTCACAATTTAAAGAAAAAATGCAATTTACAAGAACAGATAAGTTTCAAACGGTCAGATCAGCACATTTTTTCTTAATGATAACACACACTGCTCATGAGGATGTTGCAAAATAGACATTCTTGAACATTGTGGGCATAATCTTTATAGAACACAAGAGTAAATACTTTTTGCTGTATGCCTTGAGCTTTGTGGTCATTTATTACACAATATCTTTGTATAAGTGTTGAAAGATGCAATCTTTTTTTTTTTTTAAGATTTTATTTATTTGACAGAGAGAAGCAAAGCTAGAGAAGGAACACAAGCAGGAGGAGTGAGAGTGGGAGAAGCAGGGAACCAGATGCAGGGCTCAATCCCTGGACCCTAGGATCATGACCTGAGCCGAAGGCAGACACTTAAAGACTGAGCCACCCAGGCACCCCAAGATACAATCTTGACACAGTTATCCTGTATCAGTTTCCTCTCATTGGGAGTATATATGGGTGACTTAAAAAAAAAAGAGAGAACACTTAGTGGGTCCCAGGTGACATTTTTTTATTAGAGAACACTTAGTAGGTCCCATTAAAAGTTTAGATATGTCCACCCTTTGACCCAGCATTTTATTTCTAGAAATCTGTCTTAGGGTAATAGTTACACAGGTGCTTGGAGATATATCTTCAAGGAGGACGATCACAACATTGTTAACAATAGCATAGAAGAGGTGAGAGAGGGTGATGGGTGAAATAGATAATAGGGAACTAAGAGGTACGAGCTTCCAGTTATAAAATAAATAAGTCACAGAATTGAAAGGCACAGCATAGGCAATATCGTCAACAATATTGTAATAATGTTTTATGGCGGCAGATGTGGCAGACGGTGACTACACTTACTACGGTGAGCACTGAGAATTAGGGAGCCCTTGGATCGATACATTATATCTCTGAAACTCCTATAACATCGTATGCTAATTATACTGTTAAAAAAGAAACAATGGCATAGAAGAAATTTGGAAACAACTTAATTGCCCATCACAAAGGGGATGGTTAAGTAAACCAACATAGTTATTTTGATAAGTAAAGTTGTGAAAACCGTGCATGTCTACAATTTGAACATAACAGATCTATGCAATAGAATATTATGCAGCCATTAAAAAGAATGAGGCAGTTGGATGTAGCCAGACTATAGGAACATGACCACGTTAAGTTGTTAAGGGGTAAAAGCACTTTCTAGACAGCACATATATCATGGTGTAACTTATGCAACTAATTTAACTATGTCTTTGCAAAGATCCCAAAAAGAGAGTGGTTTAGGGGAGTATTTTCTTTTGACTCTCTAAATTTCTACATTAACTTGTAAGTTTTTATTTCGCTAGAATTAGCTTCTATGCCCTATAAGTCTGCCCACTCAACCCAGTGCCCCCCCAACCCCCGTGGGTCAGCATGTGACTATTTCTAAGTGTAACCTTATCAAACATATTCCAAGGACTGGAGCGCATACCAGGGTGACGCTGAGCCTAACCAGCGAGGTCGCCCATGTCTTGGCCTTACCCTCTCCCTTCCCTAATTCTTCTGGTTCTCCACACTCCCTTATTGTCTCTTGCTCCAAACATTTCCCATGCTGTGCCCTCTGCCTGGAATGCCCTGCCTCCTTGGAAATCTCCATGAGGATTCAGACATTCTAGTCTGTGGCAAGTGATTCACTGGGCAGCTTTTTTTTCAAAAAATTGAGATGGGTTTACATAGCATAAAATTAATCAGTATCAAATATAGAGTTCAGTGGCATTTCTAACATCTAGATTACCAAGCCTCGACCTAGTCCTATTACATTGAAAGCTCTGGTATTGGGAATCTATGGTTTAAGTAAAGTTCCCAGATAATTCTTGCATAGGCCAAAGTTTAATAATCACTGCCCTAATATCTTGTCTTTCTTTCTGTTAGTGCACAGCTATTTCCTTTCATATCTCTTATAAGCTGGAGACTTTGAGAATCTGCATAATCATAGGTAAAGCAATAGGTATATTGATGTATACACATGTAGAAAAAATTTATATGCATATATGTAATTGTTTGATGACCATGCTGAATGAATTATAACAAATCCCAGTAAGAAGACAGCAAACTGCAAACCTCGGTCCATAAGGAGGAGGTGGGAAAAACTCCCCTCCGTCTCACCCGCCGTCAGAGTGAGCCAGTCGCCAGCAACCCGGGCCTCAGCCCTTGCTGGAACCTGAGCAACGCTCTCAGCTGGGGATTTATTTCTTTCACTTTCTAGCACCGGCTGGCGTTGACTGTTGCCAGGAGGAAACAGTCTCGGGCAACCCTGCCGCCCCGGCCTCAGAAGATCAGAGATGCGTTCTGGGTGGGGAGATGTCTGTTTCCAGTGCTTTCCGAAATCCCACGCAGGGCCGTGGCCGAGCTGAGCCTGAAGGCCCGGGATGTGGGCAGGTCCAGCGTGGCTCCCTGGACATAGTGTGGGGGGACCGTCTCTGATGTGGGGGTTCGCTGTCTGTCTCAGGAGCCCCATCCATCTGGCTATTCTCCATCCTTAGCCAAGGACCTGCTGCCTTCTGGGAGCCTGCGGGGTAGACGTAAGAGAAGGAGGGGGGAGGGTGACAGCTGGGGCTGGGGGTAGGGGGAGGGTGGCAAGGGCCCATCTCCAAAAGCCATTGATTAATCTTGAAATAAGGATGCTTTCATTTCTTTGCAAACTGGAGTACCATGTGGGGAAAAAAAAATCACAGCATGCCTGCCACGAGCAGGGGAACAGAGTGGGGAAGAGCCTCAGACTCAGCCAAAACCTGGTTCAAATCCTGTCTGTATCACTTCCCGGCTGTGTTACCTCTATGGGGTGAGTTTCCTGCCCTCTCTGAGCCCTTTCTTTGGTCCATAAAATAGCACATCCCAGAATTTCTCTGGACGCTTTAAATTACATAATACCTGTGAAAGGCTTTGTGCAGTGCTTGGGGGAAAAAAGAAACATCTAATCGATACATGCTAATTACTTCCAGGAGCATATCTCTCCTTGAAAGGACGACTTTGGTTTACACGGTTGTAAAGTGCCCAAGGAAGGCGAGGAGGAAATGGCTCCGAAAACAGAATCAGAGACCGGGGCTCCATTTCTGGAACTCTCATTTTGGAATCCGGGGCAGGCCCCTTCCCTTCCTTTTTCTGCAAAGCTGGGAAGAATCTCACGGGGCGAGGAGGACCCCAGACCAGAGCCTTTCAAGTGTCAGCGCCCCCCGACATTGTCAGCCCCTTTTTCCGAGGAGTTACAGTGAGGCGCAGAGAGATGAAATTAGTCCCGTAAAGCAAAAGGAGGCCAGCATGACCCAGGGCTGCAGCGAGCTGTGTCTCACACCTCTCCCTAGGCTTCCTCTGCGTCCTTCGTCCTTCTCTTTACCGTCCAGTATAAAGACGGCAGTCATCCCCGCCACCGACGTGTTGTTTCCCTGCGCCCATGAAGGGCTTTTCCAGAAACCATGAAAGGCACTCTTCATTCACTCCTTTAGAAATTGTTTATAGAATGTCCAGTCTTCTATGGGGCCCTGGAGCTAGAGCTCGGAACAAACCAAAGTTCCTGCCCTTGTGGGGCCGGGGCAGCCTTGCAGATGTGACCCTGTGCCTCTCCTCGATTCCTCACGGGGACGAGGACGTTGACGCTCAGCTGCTGAGTGGAAGGTCAGGATTTGACCCGGACTGAGTCTAACCCTCAGCTTCTCTCCTTCTGTCTTTCCCTCAGCGACTCACTCAGGGGTTCAAACTGCCTCGAACACACTACATGGATAAGAGAAGGCAAGAGACGGCGCATCTCTTCTGCTTCCTGCATGCAGCAAAGGAGAGGGTAAACAGTGCCCGTGGAGGGAGGGAAACACGTGGTTTATCCCATCTTTGCCGCGGCTCTGACTTTTTTCTTACTTAACCAGCTACCCCTTCTGCTTTACCCCAGTCACACCAGTCCGTAATGAGACCAGAAGCTAATGCCGTAAATAAGTCGCACAGATTTCACAGATGCCCCCGGGAAACTGGAGCCGGAAACGGCTCAGCATACGTCTAAATGGTTAATTGACTTAATTGCCGGGAGTTGGGCGATTAGCTCACCTGATCCACCCCAGTGGCCACAAAACATCCTTAATGGTGCCTCGGTTTATTTGTATGTCAAGCTCCAGTTACTATTATGGGGAACTTTTCAATTGCTCATTACCTCATAAATATATAATCATAGTCGCGGGAGAAAAGAAGTCTGGCATGCTCCCATGAAGGGCTTTTCCAGAAACCATGAAAGGCGCTCTTCATTCACTCCTTTAGAAATTGTTTATAGAATGTCCAGTCTTCTATGGGGCCCTGGAGCTAGAGCTCGGAGCAAACCAAAGTTCCTGCCCTTGTGGGGCATGCACTCTAGCAGAAGACAGAGTGTAAACAAGTAAATACAGACATGCACATAGTAATTTTAGATAAGGACTCCAATGAACATAGAACAGAATGATGGAATGACCTAGAATGGGTGGGGAAAGCCTTTGTTTGGCCGAGTGTGGTCAGAGGAGTTCTCACTGGGGACTGGCCTTGGGCTCAGACATAAACAAGTAGTAGGAGTCGCTTCTGCCAAGGCATATTGGAAGAGTGCTGAAGACAGGGACACGAGCAAAGGCCCTGTGGTGGGAATGATTCTATCCAGCTTGGGAAAGAGAACAGGGGCCAGCGCGCCCGGGATAGAACGTGCAAAGGTGATGTTATTTTAGCATGACAGGTAGAGATGGGCCATACGGGTCAGAGTGAGGAATCTGGTTTTGGGGGTTTTTTTCTCCTAAGTGCAATGGAAAATCATAGCTTGATTTGACCTATGCGTTAAAAGATCTGGCTGCTGGGTAGAGAGAGAATGGATTGTGGGATTGGGGGGGGGGGGCGGAGGACAAAAAGGAAAACGGCGACTAGGGAGGAAGCATCTTCCGCCATCGGGTAATAACAGACGACTGGGAAGTGGGTGACAGTGAGGCAGGTGAAGTGTGGGCTGCTTGTGGGTACAGGTGGGAAGTCGGTAAGAATATGCACACACTCCCCAGTGTGCGCTCAGGATGATCACGGTGCATTTAGGCAAGACAAGGAACAGCCCGCGAGGAGCGGTTAAGCAAGAAGATTCACTTTTTTGCAAAGAACCACTAGCTCCAGTCAGGGGGATGGCACCGGAGTGCAGGAGGCCGGTGGGGAAGTCATTGCTGAAATGCAGACATGACCTGACAGTGGCCTGGGCGTGCTGTCACCATTCGGATATTTAACCTAACACGGGACGGAGCGTCAGCGGCAAATCAACTTTGGTCGCACAAGGACCCCTGTCGCACACGACCCAGAAAGGCCTCTGGTCTGTCATATCCCAAATCATCACCAGTAGCCCCATCTTAATCCCTTCTGAAGTTGGATGGAGGTAAGGGAGGTTGGATCAAAATTAGAATTAGACCAAGCAGAAAATAATCTTCAGTCTGGGTTGCGCTGATAAAAAAATAGGCAGAATTCATAATTACCATATAAAACTGTTTATGTTTGTGACTATATGTTGCTGCCCCCTCCAGGTCCCGGCAGCAAATGACTTAATTGCTTTAGCCTGGAGTTGGGCATGGGGAGCAGCAGGGGCAGGGTGTTTTAGGGTGGAGGGGAGGGAGAAGAGCTCCTCTCTCTCCTGCTCTCCCGGTTGGGTTCTGGGCGTCGCCTTGGCTTATGCACCAGCTTCTGCTACACGTGATGACGCGTGCCCTTGACCAGGCCAATGTAACACAAGCCAGAGGGCAGGCCGCCGCTGGAAATCTTGAAGTTCAAAGGCATTAGTGGGGTTTGGGCAAACTGGTCTGAGGAAGAGGGCGTGGGAGGCAAGCAGATGCAGGTTCGCAGGCAACAGACATCGGGAGTGGGCACGTCTTGGTCCAGAGACGCTCATGCATTATAACATCAGCCCCATGAGCCGGGGCGCCCTAAGAGAACTAAACCTCTCTGACTTGCTCGCCCACCTATCCGCAGGACCTCGTGCCTGGCACGGAGGAGGCGCCGGGACGGGAATGGACAAGTGGAGCCCGAGGGGAAGGACGCCGCCGGGGGGTTCCCAGCATGGGCCCCTGGAACCTAACGCTACTGGGGACCTCTGGGAGATGATGTAGAACTGAATAAAGAAGAGACCTAACATATGTCTACATCAACTGTGTTCTGGACATTTACTCTAAATGAAATTGCATGATATGTGGCCTTTCGTAACTGTCTTCTTTCACTTAGCATGGTGTTTTCAAGATTCCCAGGTGCTCCGGTGCGTTTCCATACCCCATTCCTTTTAGGGGTGAATAATATTCCATGACATAGCACATTCGATCTAGAACCTAGTGGTGATCCATTACTCAGTGGCTAGACATCCGGGTGTTTCTCTGCTTTGGCTCTTGTAAAAGGTGCTTGTTTTCTGTCCAAGGTGTTGCCCAGACCTACATTTTCATTTCTGTGGGGCACATTCCTGGGGGTGGAATGGCCGGACCGTAGGGCGACTCTATGTTGACCTTTTGAGAAACAACCAGACTGCTTTACAAAGACGGTGTGCCGTTTCCTATTCCCACCCTCCACATACAAGCACTCCCTCCTCTGCACGTCATCATCCACACCTGTCTCTTCGATTAGAGCCATTCTGGTGGATGTGATTTGGATTTTCCTAATGACTAATATTTTCATGTTCTTACTGGTCATTTGTATAGTTCTTTGCAGAAATGCCCGGTCAAACCTTTTGCTCTCGTGTTCATTGGGTTATTTGTCTTGTGATGATTGAGCTTTAAGCATTTTCATATCTTCCAGATAGAAGTTCGTTATTAGACGTACAATCTGCAAGTTTCTCCCATTCTGTGGGTTAGGGTTTCCTTTGTTTATTCGGTTGCATTTCCTTTGGTTTCTCAGGGTGTAACTGACGTGTAATTTTCTATTAGTTTCAGGGGCATAACATAAGGATTCAATGTCTGCACACTTTGTGAAATGATGCCCGCAGTAAGTCTGGTTACCCTCGATCCTCCAGTTTCCACTTTCTTGATGGTGGCCTTTGCAGACATGAAAGTGTCTAGTTTTGTTTTGTTTTAAGATTTTATTTATGTGACAGAGAGAAACACAGCCAGAGAGGGAACACAAGCAGGGGGAGCGAGAGAGGGAGAAGCAGGCTTCCCGCCGAGCAGGGAGCCCGATGTGGGACTCGATCCCGGGTCTCTGGGATCATGACCTGAGCCGAAGGCAGTCGCTTAACCAACTGAGCCACCCACGTGCCCCGAAAGTGTCTAGTTTTGATGAAGTTTAATTGTCTGTTTCTTTCCTGCCTCTTGTCTCTTGTGTGTCAGTTCTAAGAAACCAAGTCTTACAAGTAGACCAATGATCCACAAAGGTTAGGTTTTTTTTTTTTTCTTTTGCATGTGGATATCCATGTGTCCCCAGCAACATTTGTTGAAAAAACTATTTTCCTCATGTAATAGTCTTGACATCTTTCTCAGAAATCAATGGGCCATAGATGTTTATTCCTGGAGTCTCGATTCTATTCCATTGATCTGCATGTCTGTCCTTGTGCTGGTACCTCACCATCATACCCTCCTTAGTCAAGTCATATCCTGCCCCTAAATACTATTTTTCCTGCCATGTCCAATCTCCCCGATTAGACCATAAGCGCCCACACACAATGGTATGGGACACTGTCTCAACCATGAGTCATGACCTAACTTTTTCCATGCTGCGTGGCTCTAGATCATTTACCTAACCTCTCTGAGCCTAGGTTTCTCAGAGCTTTATTTGTAGAAATAAGGATAGTACCATCTTCCTTCCTACCTCCCATCCTTCCTCCTCTCTTCCTCCCCCTACCTTTGAAGACAGGCTGTGCCTCATTTATCCCTGTATCAGCACAGAGTAAACAGCGAGTGTGTGTTTATGGAATGAATGAGGGGCCCGTCTCGCTGGCGAACCAGGAGGACACAGGTTCCAGTGACCTCGCCCCGCTGGTTCTAAATAAACAACGACTTGGTGGCGGCTGAGAGACCGGGCTCCCTGTGCCGGCTCTGTCTTGCTTGTGGGACATTAACCTCGTCCTCGTGCCTCTGTCCTGCCTCCTTCCTCGCAGACCGGCAGCCGCTGATCATGGAGCAGAGGAGCTCAGACCTGGGCTCATGGCACCCTGGGTGTTCCAGAACTGTTTTACCAAAAGAACTCCTTCGTGGTCTGTTTATTAGGTGCGAACTTGAAGGGCATCTATGTCCTAACAACTCGGTACCAATTTGGAAAAACAACTGATGTAAGTTGATAGAATAATATTTTTATCTCAGTCTTAAATAGGCAGTTATTTCTTATTGGAATGCGTCTGCCTGTTGGGCTCTGCACAGCTTCTGAAACCTCAGCCTTGGATCGGACTCGGCTGCCCGCATTTCCTGTTCCACATTGATTTTGGCTCAGACCTTGCTTTTTATCACAGCAACCACCACGAACCCAGGGTCACTGAGATAGGACAGGACATCGTCAAATGGAATGTGGGCTGCTCTCCTGCCGGAACAGTGACTGACCTCTAGCCGGTAGTTCATGTGTCATTTGAGAGATGTCAGATATCATGACAACTACCTTGATGATGAAAAATCCTTGCGGCTATTCCTGTGAGCTCCTGTGAGTCTTTTGCAGCACCCCAGGGTGCCTCGGCACACAGTTTGGGAAACTGCAGTCCAAGGGGAAAGACCACATGAAGCGGCTTTTGTCAACTCCCCTGGGGTGCCAGCTATGCTACAGGGATTCCCCACGTGACCTTGAGCCAATCTCTTCTCATTCTGGGCCTCAGTTTCCCTCCCCTGTCCCTGCAGAACCGGACCTCTGCCAGCACCGACACCATCGGCATTAATATCATCGTCAATGCAAACTTTAGTAACAAGGGTCCCGTGTGCATCAGTGCCTTGGAGGAAGCCCCCCTGACAACCCCACTTTATGGAGGGGTGTCGGTACCCTGAGCGAGTGAGGGAAGGGCAGAAGGAGAGAGAATCTTAAGCAGACTCCCCACAGAGCACAAAGCCTGATGTGGAACTCAGTCTCACGATCCTGAGATCATGACTTGAGCTGAAATCAAGAGTCAGATGCTTAACCGACTGAGCCACCCCAGTGCCCCAGGGAAGTTCATTTTCGGGTTCATCTACAAAGACTAAACTATTTTGGTTTTCTTTGGCTTTATTACGTTGAAAGCCTTCAGCAGGCTTCTCGCTATCTTCAGAACAAAGTGGGAATGTCTTTGTGCATTTCACGAGGCTTCCCCTGCCCACATTTATTTATTATTACAGTCTGCACTCCCAGACGCACCCTCTCACACTTCGATGAGGCCGGAACGGACCTGCTTCCGTAGGAAATGTTGATGGAACACAAGCCCTTTGTCAGGCATGTTCCAGGCACTGGGCATATGGCGGAAACAGAAAGGATGCAGTGCCTCCCTTCACAAAGCGTCTGGTCTAAGAGAGAGAGGAGAGGGTGGGGGCGTGGCAGGAAGGGAGAATGGCCGAGCGGAAAGTTGAGCACACGGTCTTGCAAATAACTACAGCATTCTGCTTGCTGTGGGCGTTGGGAAGAAGTGTCTGCGCACTGAGACCTAGTCCAACAACGTTCCCAGGGGCCCAGTCCCTGCTTATCACATGGGACCATAATTACTTCCCATTCAGGTAATTACACACTTGTCTTGACTGTCCGTGCACCCCTCACACGGGCCTGGCATAGGATAGATGTCCAATAAACACAGCGTCAGACGAGAAGGGACTCAGTGTCGTGGCGATACACAAGATGAAAAGGAAACTGCAAGCTTACTGCACACGCACATACAATACACACATGCGCGTATCTACAAGATGTCGCTTTCCCCCATTCCCCACGTGCACTGGCATGCTTTATCTCTCCTTTGAAGAACTAGTCCATGCCGTACTCACCATTGCACTGCCTTTCACTCAGCTTTCCCCCACAGAATATGCTCGATCTGTGTGCCAGTTCCCATCCATCCATAGTGCCTGCCAAGGAGTGCTTTCCTGCAAAAGATGCAAAGAGGAAGTCGGGCTGGGATTGATTGATGATGTCTGCCCTGGACAGGGAAGTAGGTGTTTCAGAGTGGAAATCTGCTTTGGGGGACAAGGTGAAGAGTTTAGCTATCAGAACTGTGCATAGACACAGCCACTGAAAAGCCAGAGCAAGCGACCGAAACCCCTTCTCAGATGGCTTGGCATAAAATTCTGCCACACTGGATGGTGACAACACGGCCTGATCAGAGCCTCCCTCTCTTAGGAAGTGTGTGCGTCAGATGTACAGTGAGAGATGTTTGCCAGAGCTGCTGTGACATCCCCGGGGACCAGTCACTGGTTCCCTCTCCTTAACGCATCCACGGTGTTCTAGAAGAGCCGGGGCCAAGAAGGAAGTGACAGTGGCTTGGTCTCATTCTCCTGAAAACAGACTCTGAGGCCAGGATTCCTTGAAAAGGGAGTGGGGAGATGAAAGACGTATGGATTTTATGATCCACAGTGAGTAAACAGAGCTCCGTTCTGCTAGGAGGCTGTGTGGCGTGTCTTGAAGTTATCAGCCTCAGGGCTTGAGACCCCGGGATATTTCCCCACTTCAGGCTGGTCTCCTTTCAGAGCTGCTTCCAGGGGCATGTGCCCACTGCTCCCTCCAGCCTGCCTCTTGCTCAGCTGACCAGGGCGAGAACAACACCCACAGGCTGACAGTCACGAGCATTCACAGCCAGCGGACACCAGTATAAGAATGGGCAGGATATGGTAAAGTGCTAACAGTCTCCGGTCACGGTGACCCTTCCCAATTCCCTGTGTGTCCTTATATTAACACCCTGCAGTAAAGACAACTTTTTCTGTCAAGGGTCAGAGGATAAATACTTTGGGTTTTTAAGGTCACTCAATTTCTGTCACCCCTGCTCAGCTCTGCTCTTATAGTAGGAAAAACAGCCATAGATAATATGTGAATGAATGAGCTTGGCTGTGTTCTAATAAAACTTTATTTACAAAAGCAAGTGGAGGGCCAGATGTAGCCCACATAGCTGGATGCAGCTGATTCATAATTCAAGTGTTTGCATAATTTGGGCAATAGCTCCAATCAACTATCTATGACGGCCAGGAGTAAAAACTCTTTCTAGAGCCTGAGACCTGTCTCAGATTCAACACAAAAGATAGTGATTATCAATTAGTGATGTCTGTGTGGCCCAAGATAGGAGAGAACAACACATACACACTACACGTTTTGGATCTAAGGCCTCAGCAAATCTCAGCAACCAGAAAGACTTCAAGCAATATGGGCCAGATAGCCTCTGGTGTTGTCAGCAGGGCTCATCTGGGAAGCCCAGCCTCTTCTCAAACCGATGGCAAACTTCTGGGACTTTCAGATGCTGTGTCTTTGCCGGGACAGCTCCATTTGCCCCCTAGACTCTAAGTGATTGAAGATAGAGTCCTTTGTTTCTCCAAGCCTAGTGGAGGCTGGCAAGGTGTTTAATGAATGTCCCTTATAAATATGAATGAATGAATGAATGAATGAATGAATGAATGAATTGGAGATTCACAGAGACAAGTAACATATCCTGAATGCCTACTACGTGCTCGGTTAAGACACGGGCATACCTATTCCGACATCTCCGATGCAAGAGTCACGTGAAGCAGGACCGGTGAAGTCCGTTTTTCAGACTGAATGGCTTTCTAAATATGACCTGTGCTAATAACAGCGATTGATAGTGATGGCGCTGATGGCGATCCACGGACCGGGCATCATGCTATGTATTTGCTGACATCCTTACATGACATCTATGAAAGGCAGGATGTCTTTAACTCCCATTTGATAGACGGGGGCACTGAGGCTCCAAAGGGGTGGCCACTGGCCTGAGATGTCGCCCTAGAACACTGCTAAGCCAAAATGTGGCAACAGATGGACGGTCTGCCTTAGAGGCTCATGATCGTTGTGTTGAATCACGGAGCTGGCCACGTGTTGGGTCTTGCATGAAAAGACGGAGGGACGCGGCAGGCGTGGCCCCAGCCAATTCAGCTGGGACAGGTCCCGGGGTGAAGCAGGACGGGGCAGCAGGGGCCGGCGAGCGTGGGCAGGGCCAGGCTGTGCCTCCACCCGCCAGGTCCCACCCCAGCTCCTTCGCAGCAGCAGGCTGGGAGCCCTGGTGTGCCCGGCACCCCCGTGATTGGCAGCCTGCAGATGGCGGGGGGGTGCCTTGGAATTTATTATCCAAGCATGCCTTTCTGAGAGGGCCTCACTGCCTGACACTGCTTTATCAGAAAGCTGGGAATGGTTAGCTGAGCCCATCTGTTAGCCAAAGAGGGGAACTCAGTGGGTGGGGAAGTCTGCAGAGTCATTTAAAAGGAATTTCTCTGATGCTGCGGCTAGGGTGGAAAGTTCCCTGCCCGTGGGCCCGTGGGCTGCCTGGTTTGGGGCTTGAGGTCTCAGGAAGCGGCGCCTCTGCAATTGGTAGGGAACTTTCCTTTCTCATTCTAAACCAAAAATGGCCGGGACCCTTCCCTGTTCAGAGCAGCAACTTTAACTCTGCAGTGATCCTCTGTAGTTTCATCTACCACGTTAGCATCATCAATGTCTCGACGAAGAATATGGGACAGATGGGGATAAATGCAGCAATCTGAATTAATACCGCGGTCGCTAATGAATCTAGGAGCTGGGAAATCATTAGGAGAAGTTCCTGTCCCTGCAATGGTGACACTGTGTGTTGGATGCTTTCTTCACTCTCCCCCCTGCCAGCCAGGGCGCCCTAAAAAACCCGTGTACCCACTCAGGGCATGTGGGTCTCCAGACTCGATCTCGAGTTCGGGTCCTGGGGAATTTATGACAGGCTGCTGAGTGGCAGGTGGGGTCAGGAGAAGGGTAGCCCCTCCACTGGATGTCCAAGGTGCATCCGCACTGGGGAGCTGGGAGGGCTGGGTTCAAGTGCAGACCGGGCTGGGTGGTCCGGGGGACATGCAGTTCCCCTTCTCTGGTGCTCGGCCCAGACAGAGCTTTGTAAAGGGTGCCCCAGCTTGATGTCTGCTGTGGGGAAGACGCATGCTGAGCACTTTACATACAGCATCTCATTGCAACTGAATAATTAATTGAGGATTTCATTGTTTAATGGCTCTCTACCTTGCCGAGCCAGAGTTCCACAAAGGGACCATCCATTTTGTTCACTGCTGTGTCCCCACAGGCACATTATACTTGCTCAATGAGAATCAAATGAATGGACAGATGGATGGATGGATGGATGGATGGATGGATGGACGGACGGATGGATGAATGAGTGAGTGAGTGAATGAATGAAGCAAAGGAGGTCAGGCTCAGCCCCACTACGCAGGTGCCCCATGGCTACATTACCCCACGGTGGCCGTTTGGTCCTGCCCGAGCTCCCCAGGTAGAGGCAGAGAAGCAGGCTCCGGGCTCAGCACCCTTGCAAGGGCATCGGGCAGTGACAGGACTCGTCCGGTGCGGGCCGTGGGGCCATGTCCAAGGCCGACTCCAGCTCCCGCCTGCCCCCCTCGTGGGAGCGAGCCGTGGCAGCCGCTTCAGACGGACATGCCTGAATGGCAAACAGGCCCGTCTGGACATCATGTGACCACCCGCCTGCCGCGCGTGGGGTGCTGGAGGCCGCCAGGGGGGTCAGGGGTCACCTCCGCGGTGAGGTCATGTACCTGGCGGAGACCGTGTTTATGGAGAATGGTTCAAGGAACAAAGAGTTCTTCATTTTTCTTTTCTCCCCATTTTCTTCTTTCTCTTTTCTTGGCTGGCTGGATTCAGAATATTTCCAAGCCTGGTGGCCAAGGTGAGGGAGGAGGTTTGCAGGCGAGGGGCGGGGCGGGAGAGCAGCTTTCTGACCTGCAAGGACAAGCCACGGACTCGTGGCCGAGGGCTAGACTGGGAGTTCCCAGGCTCAAACCGTGGCTTCTCCTCGACCTGGCACTGAGAACGACCTCACGGAGCTCCTTCCTCAAGGCCTCTGAGCTTTACTCCCCTCCTGGTCTGTTCTATGAAAGGCATCAGAGTACCGAGGTC
Source organism: Spilogale gracilis (assembly GCA_004023965.1). Taxonomy (NCBI): domain Eukaryota; kingdom Metazoa; phylum Chordata; class Mammalia; order Carnivora; family Mephitidae; genus Spilogale; species Spilogale gracilis. The sequence goes on from PITA01019813.1 coordinate 22,690, forward strand.
TTTTCGAGGATCCAACAAGACGAGTGAGGGCTCAGCTTGTACTTCTCAGTGAGTTGAGTTAAAGCAGTTCAGACGCATAGCTGTAATAATAGCGATCATATCATAAATCGTGGAAATAGATACTAGTCCTGAGGTTTCTTTGTGCCAGGGACGGACAGATACAAATCAGGAGACATGGCACTTTTGCCACCGGCTTTTCCAGGCAGGGGAACAAAGACAGACAGGATGTGGGAAGCGCTTCTGGCTCTTCGCAATGTTCCATGGAGTGCTTCAAGTGCAAGGTTCCTGGAGGTCGTGAGGCTTAAGCCCTGGGAGAGGCTGAGGACCAGAGAAGAGAAGGGACTTGCCTCAAGTCACACAGTGGCGACGGGAAAAGAAAGGTATCTTTCCTTTTCCCGAATTAATGACTATGGTGCAGTTCTTCCAACAGGACGGAAGCCTCTGCCCCCAGCAAGGGTGAGTAGCTGGCTGGCCAGGCCTCGAGGCTGAGCTGGGCTCAGGGCTGAGCCTGAACAGGATCAGAAATAGCATTGTCAACACTCTTGCTTTCCCAGCACATCTCTGGGCCGTCTGGTGTTCTGGCCCTCATCTCCGTGAGAGGGACATGCTGGCCCATTGGTCTGCGCTTTTTGGAAATGGATCTCTAGAGGTGAATTCAGTGAGCCAGGGTCATTCACAAGAGGATGGCCAGGCGAGTGGGCAAGCAGGTGTTGAGTGCCCCTGTAGGCCAGGCATGGAGGCAGGAAGGTCACTCTCTACTCCTGAGGCCTCTGAGACTCGTATTTTGAGTCTAGCAGAGACTCACATGGTGACCTTCAGCAGGCGACTTTGGCTCGGTGGTGTCGTCTGTAAGATGGGAGTAAGCACAGTACCACCTTCCCGGGGGCGGCTGTGCGGATTGGAGGAATCTTTCCATGTGAAACTCAGAGAACAGGTTCTGACTCATAGTAGGTGCTCACTAGAGTTTGTCCCCTGAGCGGTCCAGAGGTCACAACTCACGGCAGAGTGGTGATACAGTACCTGCGAGGGCTGGCACGCCAGGATGAAAGGTACGCGACCCTCGGTGGGGGACTCCGCGGATGTGCGGCCATCCTCGGTGGGTAAATGGAGGCACACATAGATGATATACAGTGCCCGGGTCTAGAGGAGAAAACAAGTCAGCGGCTTCTGCGAATGTCTGCCCTGTAACGAAGGCCAGGGGCACACAGAGCACATGGACCTAGGATCGTGAGCTCAAGCCAGCCCATCCTTCTACTGGGGGGATTTTCCCTCTCCTTCGGCCCAAGAGAAGCATCAGCTCTGGGAGGAAGGACAGACATACCAGATCAGAAGCCCATCTCAGCCTCTGACCAGCTTTGTGACCACAAGCACGTCACTCCACCTCCCCAGCTTGCCTTGTCTGGAAAATAGAGCTTCCCTGAAAATTTAATGGGTGGGTCCCTCGTTGGTTACAGCTGAAACCTTAGCACCAAGCATAAAGCTTAACGCCAAGTGATTGTTTAACCAGCTTATGGCAAATAGGTGACTACTAATAGCCACATGGATCCAGGGCTTCAGAACAAGGAGCCAGATCCTGTTCTAAATGTTTCCCATATATTACTTCATTTAATTTTGATGGAGAGAGAGAGAGAGAGAGAGAGAGAGAGAGAGAGAGAGAGACTGCAGTGGCCCACATTTCACAAGTGAGCAAACTGAGGCTTGGCAAAGAAAAAAAAAAAAAATCACTTTTCCATGGTCACCAGCTCGTAAGTAGTAGGGTCAGGACTGAAACCCATGCAATCCGAAACTAAAGCCTGAGCTAGGGCCATGAGGATCCAACTGAACAAAAGGAAGAGGCAGGAGATGCAAAAAAATCATGTAGAGTTGCAAGCATGAGGGATGGGGATGTAACCCTACAACCAATGCATTAATTACAAGCAGAGAAAGCAGCCAGCAATGGCTTCGGGGTCCCGCTGTATGAGGTCTCGGGGTTACAGAGCTGTCCACAGGGAGTGAAAGAATGCACATGCTCCCCACAGTGCTGCTGACTCTCATCCAGGGGCACCCAACGGAGAATCAGATGCCAGACCTTCTCCAGCCCAAGCCAATCTCCCGCAGATTAGCACAGCCTACGTAACATTTAAAAAAAATAACTGAATTGGTTTTCAGATTTCAAAAATCAGAAGATTTCACATAAAAATCCAGGTTCCTGGTATAGAGGAGAAAGTGTTTTCCATTTTGCTTTTTATTCTTTGTTTCTGGCCTGGCTCCGGGGGCATTTGAGTTTGAGATCTCCTTGAGTGAGGGGTAGTGGGATGCTAGAGGGAGGGGTGCAATTGTGTTGGCCCGTGGCTCGGTGCGAGGCCCGGGCTTGGGAGGGTTTTCTCATCTTGCCTGGATAAAGATGACTCACAGGGCCAGCATGGGTCTCTGGCAGAGCCAGCTTTCCTTTCCTACTTTGTTTTTATAAAGCAGAAATAGAAGTTTCCATAACGTGGTACAACTCCACCCAGCACTGGCAGGCCTTGGGAAGTCATTGCTGTTTGTGAGTATCCAAGGCAGAGCTTGGGTTGGGAGCCTGCTGTTTGCTTACGGGTTCACAAAGCCTCACAGAGCAGGACAGTATGTGCTCATCTCTGCTGTAGGCTCTGTCTGAACACAGAGACTCCCCACTGGGTCCTCTCTCAAGGGGAGACAGTCAAAGCGATGGATTTCTCAGGCCATAAGACCGGGGTAGGAAAACCAGAGACCCAGTGCAGTTACTGTAATCTTTTATCTTTCCACTCCCCCCACCCATACATCCTTCCACCTACCCCCCTTTCCTCCCTTCCATCCGTCCATCCTCCCAACCATCTACTTATCCATCCATCCACCATCCATCCACCCATCATCCATTGACCATCCTTCTATCCACTCATCCATCCATCCACCCATCCACCCACCCATCCATCCATCCACCCATCCATCCATCCATCCATCCATCCATCCATCCATCCATCCATCCATTCATCCATCCAAGCACTGTTTATTAAGAACCTACTGTGCTTCAGACTCCCCACTCTATAGTTTGAGATACAAAAATAGACAAAACAGACACAGACCCCTCTTTCCTCACACACTGCATACTCAAGTCAGGGAGACAGACATCAAAAAGGTAGCAATAGACAAAGAATAGGGAACAACGACAGGGCCCATCAATAGATTAGTTAAATGCAATTTGGCTCATCATGGAATGGGATACCATGTGGCCCTTAAATGAAGCAGATCTCTATATGGTGACATAGAAAAACCCTCTAAGTAGAAAAAATAAAGCAAAACAAAACAAATAAACAAGGCATAGATAAGGCCTACATATGTGTGTACTGTAAAGTGCAGGGATCTTGGGCCTTTATGTACTTGTACTAGCATAGAGGGTCTCTGGGAGTGTCCACAAGAAACTGGGGACAGCTGATGCCTCAGGGAAAGCTGGGGCACTAGGCTACAAGGAGGGGAGAGAGTTACTAGTGCTGTTTGAGCATTTTGGTTTTTTGCATGTATAGCTTTTTTTCCCCAATAAAATGGGAAGGAAATTTAAGCAATAGGTGAAGAGACTGACAGATCTAAGTGTGAGAAGAGAGATGATAGATGATAGATAGATGTAGATAGATGATAGATAGATGATAGATAGATAGATGATAGATAGATATAGATAGATCGATAAATGAATAAACAGATGGGGAATAAAGCACAAGGGAAAAGGAAAAGGTTTTATAAGTTTGGTGGTTTGGTGGGTATTTTGAAAAGGAAAGTCAGACTGCCTTGGGGCATTCAGAGAAAAGTCCCCTGAAGATGGGACATTTGGGCTGGCACACTGCAAGCAAACAGGTTAATCAGTGACAGGTGCAGAGATGGGCACACACACCTCCCTGTACTAAGAGGAGCTGTGGGTCCTCAGGACCATCCCTCCCCTCTCTGGACCTCAAGGGGTATAGCTGAAGGTCCAGGAAACTCTAGGAAACAACAGAGACCACATCCAAACCCAAGCTGTCTTAACCATTCCGAGGGGTAATCTCTCTCCCTGTCTCCTCCTCCTCCATCCCTCTTGCGATAGACAGTACTGACGATCAACACCAGGGACCATCAAGAAAAAGAAAATCTGACTATATATCCAAGCTCATGGCCATTAAACTCCAGAGACAGGCTTTGTATCTCTCTGGGGGCAAGCGATCACTGCACCTTTCTCCCCTCCCCACCAAATAAATTACGAAGGCCAAGAAGGTTAATTTATCTGAGTGGATGGATGCCAGCTGCTCCATCGTACTCCTCTATTATAATAAACAGCAGATACTTTGAGTGCTAAGTCCATGCTGGGTACTTAGCATGCAAGACCTCATTCTGTCTCCAGGGCAGGTCCAGGAGATAGGTAGCCACATGACTGCTCATCCCTGTTCATGGGATGAAGGTCCAGAGGCCTGGCGAAGTTTAGCTCCTTGCTCAAGTTTGCACAGCTCCTAAGTGCTGGAGTGGGAATCCAAATCCAGGTTACGCTGACCACAACCGCCAACCTACATCACTGCCCATTACATAGGCGGAAACTTCCTCCCCAGGCATTGAGACCAGGGAAGGCTGCCTGGAGGAGATGCCATGTAAGTAGCGCCTAGGAGAGCCTCGGGGCTTTAAACCCTTCCTCTAAGAGAATCCTCCATCTTCCACAAAGAGATTCCTCAAGAATACAGGGCCCTGGAGACATTAAAAGGAAACTCATAAAAAATTCATCTCTGAGCAGTAATTGTGTCATAAAAAGTATTGAGCTAGAGCACACATGCAAATTGGACCGTATGAATTAACGGTGTAAACACTGGAGTGGGGTTTCATGTTCAGAGACCACCACCCTCTTCAATGTGCCGGGCACAAACGAGCTGGCTGTCAATGTGCCCTGGGTTGGAGGGACATTTTCAGTCTTCCAGCTGCCAGTGTGTCAGACCCCCAGACCCAGCTCAGGGTGAGACTTCCAGCAACTCCTGAAGACACCGTGTGCTCGCTGTTTTCTCTCAGCTGGCACTTTCTGAGCCCCTACTGTGTGCTGGCCTGATGCCACTTCCTCCCTATGCCTGCTATCCTCACCACCGCCTCCACGCGAACTTGCTCATGTGGACATTTGTGACTTGTGTGTCCACGTTGTTCGTCATGTCTTTCTTGGGGAGGAGCACTCATCAAGCATTTACTGAGCATGGACGATGTGCAGCCTGGGATCTGCCCTCAATCCCTGAAGATAGTCATGGTCAGCAGGGGGCTTGCTTGTGGAGGGGGCCTCCAAGACAAGTCTGGGGAGATGGGGGTCAGCCAGGTGACGATGCAGCTCTGGGTACAGGTGGCTGGATCACACACAGATTCTTGAAACACATGTAGTTGAGTGTGTCTGGAAAGTAGGGGTTGATGGTGGTGGATATGAACCTAGGGGATTAGAACATTCTGGAAAACATTTTGTTTCCTCTCTATGGGCTGGGACTTGATACCCATTTGGAGTAAATCAGACTTTCCTGTCTTCCTAAGGAAGGGTCTTAATTACCCAAGAGGTGAAACCTATACCAAGTGGTTCTCTTCAACGTTCAGTGGGCAAGCCCCACAACCTTCCCGTGGTTTGCAAACTGTGTTCCGTGGAACCCTGAGATGCCCTGTCCGTGTTTCTGCAGCTCCACAGTGAGAAAGAGGTGGAGGTTTAAGTGGGAAATGTTCTGGGACCCCTCCGGCTTCAGCCAGATCAACATCACTTGTATCTTTTTTTGCAGTTTGAAATTCCATGGGAGAGTTCACGTAGGGAGGGCTTCATTTGCTTATATAAGAACAAACCCCACTCGACACAGAGAAAATCCCAGATTCTTCAAGACCTTTGGTGATCCCAACCCAACCCATTTCTCCAGTCTCAGCTAAGCCATTTCCCATGCCCTGCGTCTTCCGGCCCTGCACCTCAGCCCCTGCCATGTATATACACACCAAGCCACAGACCCTGTCTGCTCCCCCCATGCCTCCATATCTTTCCTCATCCCATTCCCGTTCTGAGGCTGACTTCAAGTCCTTCCTCCTCCAGGCAGCCCACTCTACCTTCATTAGGTGTCTCCAACATCACCGATACACCTTGCGCCTTCCCCAAATAAGAGCTCAGGCCCAGCAAAAATGAGAGCCTCTTTCTGCTCTGGTCCATCTCCTCCCCTCATCAGGTAGTGAAATCCACGAAGGAAGAATCTCTAACCTGGTCACCCAGTGTCCCATACTAGGCTTGACATAGGGCAGGTCCCCAAGGAATGTGTGCTGAGAGATGGTAGGTTTCGGGAGTACTTAAAGTGTGTGTGGACAGATGGACAGATGGACGGATGGACGGATGACTGGCTGGCTGGCTGGATGGATGGGAAGGAGGGAAGGTGGGAGGGAGGGCGGGAAGGGGGAAGGTAGATGGGTGGGTGAATGGACGGATAAATACACAGAAGGGAGGGAGGAATAAAGAAATAAGTGGGGAAGGATAGAAGGAGGGAAAAGAGGATGGAAAGATGGAAATAAAAGTGTGGAGGGTGGACATACATGCTTACAGAAGGAAGAACCCTGGTTGCACTTTCCCCTACAGGCCACGGGGCCTCAGCCTTCCCGAGC
>PITA01019814.1:0-21935 GCA_004023965.1 Spilogale gracilis
GGGGAGGAGGAGGAGGAAGAGGAGGAAGAGCCCAGGAGTCCCCGGAGCTGGCAGCTGACTGCTTTGGGGGATCCAGCCTGAGCCCAGGCGGCCACAGGGGGCTTGACCCCAGCAGCTCCTGACCTGTCTGCTGGGTAAACCCATGTAGCCTTGGAGCTGATCAGTGGCTTGGGTTTGGCTTTCTGGGCCATTTACCTTCTGAAAGGGGATGCCCCTTCCAGAAACCGCTCCCCAGGGACTGATGAAGGGCCCAGACTTCTGTCTCTACCTGGTGCTCAGGGCTGAGTGGTGAGCTGTGAGGTCACCGGGTCTGGCTGCCTCCAGGGAGGGCCCATCTCTCAGCTGCTCTGTTCTCTGGGCCATGGGGCTGGAGACGTATGTGGACCTCTCTGGAACATTCGGTGGAGGTCAGCCGCGGCCACGTGGGAGGAAGCTTTCTCTAGGCCAGCTGGAGCAGACTCCGGAGAGCACACAGCTTGTAACATGCAATCTATGGCCCTTTTTTTAGCCTGCCCCGGATCTGGGTCTTCACCCTGTGCTTTAAAAGACCCGTGCACTTTACTCTTTCCGTGACCTGGTCTTCCCACAGCTCTTGGCAGCCCTCCGCCCACGGCTCGGCTCCATTGGCCCGAAGGAGCTCTTTGGCAGCTGGGAGGGATTTCTGACCCGGTTCCTACCCCACCAGCCTCCCAAGTTCTCAGCACTGACTTAGCTAATCGATCTGGGGGCCTTGCCAAAAAGTGCCTCCGGGAGGCCTGCGGAGCATAAATGTGGGGGCAGGTGCAGGGCCTGCAGGCCTCAGCTGCCTGGAGTCATAAGAAGAGCAGAAGTGCCTGTGGCAGGTGGGTGACTAATGGTGACCGCAGGGTCTCATCATCGGCTGTTCGGTGACATGATGAGTCTCAAGCCTCCCTTGGTTCCCAAGGCCTGAGTATCTCCGGAGGCCTTTGTCCTTTCTCGCCTTGCCGCCTTCACGGTGAGGGGTTCAAACCGTCCGAAGAATGACTCAGCCCTCTGGGGAGTGCTGCTCACCCCATGTGGAGGGCAGAGCGAAGGGACCTCGATGCTGTCCAATACAGCACACTTTTATTGAGCTCCTACTGTGTGCCAGGCCTCGGTGAGTCGGCACCTGAGCCCTGTCCTTAAGAAAATTGGTAAGAAGGGAGCCTGGGGGCCTCAGTCGGTTGAGCAACTGCCTTCGGCTCAGGTTATGATCCCAGGGTCCTGGGATCGAGTTCCACATTGGGCTCCCTGCTCAGCGGGAAGCCTGCTTCTTCCTCTCCCTCTGCCGTTCCCCCTGCTTGTGCTCTCTCTCTGTCAAATAAATAAAACTTTTAAAAAAATTGATAAGAAATGCTTTACCGAGAAGTACGGGTCATAATGGGTTCAGGGAGGAGGTGCGTGTGGACAAAGGGTCTGAAGGAGGAGACATAGCTTGCTGGGAGGAGGTGGGGGAAAGGCACCCCCAGCTTGGAAAAGAGCCTGTGTGCAAAGCTCTGGGGGCTGAGTCATGGTGGGGGGCGGGGAGCAGCTCAGAGGCTCATCCAGACCCTCTGAAGGCATTGCCCAGAGCTCCTCCGCCCCTTAGCTGCAGAGTCTTGACCAGAAGCCCAACCTCCCGACTTCCCAGCTGAGGTTTTCCCTTTGCTGGGCAAACACTCTAGACATCGCACAGAAGATCACCTTCAGCCCTGGAATCAGAAGCAGGCATACATCCGGGTCACCTGAACTGAGTTCAAAGTTGATACACGGAGAGCCGAGCTGGAGGAGCGACGTTTTCTGGGACCCGGACAGTGCTTTCCACAGTACCCAGTACACAGCGCTCAATAAAGGCCTCTCCCTTTTTGGGGGGACAGAGAGGACAACTATTGACTCATGACGATTTTGATGCTAGGACTCATGAAAACTCTGTGCCAATGGAAGGCAGGAATTCTGCAGGCAAAGTGTGGGTGCCTGTGTTCTCCCCGACACCTGCCCCTGTTTGAAAGAGGTTGGGTCATCCTGGAAATGAACAAGTGTATTTTCACCTCCAACCTCCCAGCCCTTTGAGTGGCAGACAGTCGGTCTAGGCATTCAGTTTTAAGGGCTAAGAAGGAAGCAAAATGCCAGTAATATTTTGCCTCCTCTGTCCCAGCTCTTAATGGACTTCCAGCTATGTGGTTGGTCTTGTCCATTCTTGATGGGAGAGAGATATTTCTATTCTTTTCCAGATTTAAAAGCTAGCTCCAAGACGAGCCATAGCTCAGAGCCACCTGTTGGAGCAAAGGTGACTTTGGGTGAAGAGAGAAAAGGAGCTGCCCCATGGTGTCATTCCAGAGGCTCAGTTCCATGACTAGAATGCCACCCTGCTATGTACCCCACGACGCTGGAAAGATGGACATCCAGGAGTATCCTGTCTTTCTGAAATACATCAGATATTTGGCCCATTAGATACCTTTATATTTTACATTGATGTATAAGTTAATAGCTATATAATATATAAAATTTTTATATTAAGTATATAATAAATTATGTAGCTTATACATCATGATGTAAGTATACATTTTATAGTACATAATATATAATACATTATTTTTCACTTTTAATTTTTTATTTCAATTCTAAATAGCATAGAGTGTATTATTCATTTCAGAGCTAGAGTTCAGTGATTCATCAGTTGTATATAACACCTAGGGCTCACTATATCCCGTGCCCTCCTTAATGCCATCACCTACTTGCCTCATCCCACCACCCTCTCCCCTCCAGCAATCCTGATTTTTTTCATAAATTGTACATTAAAATAGAGATTATATAATATGAAATATATAAAGGTATTTGTATTAAAAATATATATATGTTTGACATATTTTGAAAAGAAAATACTATTAGAAGAACCCCAAATACTATATCCTAACGCCTTCACCCCCTGGGTTCTAATCACCCCAGTAAACAACCAAGGTTGACTCAAGCCTCCGTGTGAGCGAGGAATCTGATAGCAGACTTTACATCTCACTAGCTTTCTCAAGCCTAACGTTGCTCCTGGCCCTCATAGAAGCTTCCAGGGGAAGGGATGCCTGGGTGGCTCAGTCACTTAAGCAGCTGCCTTCTGCTCTGGTCACGATCCCAGGGTCCTGAGATCTAGTCCCGCATGGGGCTCCCTGCTCATCGGGAGTCTGCTTCTCCCTCTGTCTCTGCCTGCTTGTGCTTTTTCTCTCTCTCTCTGACAAATAAAATATTAACAAAAAAACCTTTCAGAGCCTTCTAGAGACTGCTGAAAGCCTTCTGGATGGGACAGACCCCTTAACAGGGCTAGCCCCTGAGAGGTAGGATCCTGCCCCACTCTCCCCACCCGCCCTTGGGCACCTCCCCCGACTGCGCAAACTCGAGTTTGGCATCCCTTCCCTGAGCTCACAGCACCTGTGCCTCCTCCCTTCCCAGGCACACTCTCAGTGGCTGATGAACTCAGAAGGGTGTGTCGCAGTCTCCTCTGGATCCTGGATCGCTGGTGTTGGGCACAGAGCAAGGGGAGGGGGTGTGCCAAGGGTTTTAAGATGCTGACCTCGAGTTAGAAGATGGAGCAAGGAGAATCTGTGTCCTGGGGGCGTTGGGGCACCCTGACTGGTTACATCCAGCAGAGGAAGTTGCAATCCTCTCCAGCACTTTGCCAAGTTGGCCCGTTTTGGAAGGTTGGGCCATTCTTGGTTTCTGACCTAACCCTTCGCCCCTTTCCCTCCTTCCTGATTAGAAACCAGGTTTCGTTCATGAAGCAGTCATGTGCTTCTGAGAAGGGCCTCAACCCTTATCAAGGACTGGCTGTGAGGGATTCTGGGTATTGAGACTTGAGGCTACAGTGCTGTCGGCAGGCCTCGGGAAGCTTCTATGTGGCTCTTCTAATGGGATACCAGAAAATGCAGAATTCTGTGGGAGAAATGTCCTCCTTTTTTCAAACCAAAAAATGGATTGGGGGGGAAAAAAGGGGAGAAGTTGTTTAGATCAGGCGTCATCACACCTTTTCTCTAAAGGTCAAGTAATAAATATGTTAGTCTTGGCGGTTCATCCGGGCCCTTGTGGAGAGGACTCCACTCTGCTCTGCAGCATGAAATGAAGCCGAGAAAGTGTAAACAAGTGAAGGTGATAGGCTGTGTGTGGAGGAACAGGCTGTGGGCTGGGTTGGGCCCCACGCATCTGCCCTCCCATGGTCTGGATTAAAGGAGTCTTCTGAGACGCATCAGCCAAATGCATCGTGTGGACTTTGCTTGGACCCCGATTTGAACAAACCAAGTCTCCAAAATAAAGCTAAAGAAAACAAAAATTTTGGTGACAGAGAAAGTTAAATGATGAGTGGATGTAAAATGATTTTAAGAAATTGTGAATAATTTTGTTAGCCGGGACAGGGGAATGTTTTTTTGTTGTTGTGTTGTTTGTTTTTAAAGAAGAGGGAGTCTTTATCTGTTAGCTACTGATACTAAATGGGAGATGATGCCTGAGATTTGCTTTAAAATAACCCAGGATGTATGGAGGATAGAGGGTAACGATGAAGTAAGACCATCTTGGGCTAACAATGATAGAAGCTGGGTTGTGGGTAAATGCAGGGGGTATTGGCCAGGTGGGTAGTGGCTTCATATTACTCTGTCTTCTTTTGTGTATGTTTGAAAATTTGCAATAAAAAAATTTTTTTTAAAGAGGGGATAAGAAAGAACTCTCTTTTCCATTGCCTCTGGTCACCATTGCATTTGGTGAACATATGCATTAGGCTGGCGCTAATGCAGCCATTTTGTGACTAAGAGGGGACAAGCCTGAGCATAAGACTAACTACAAACATAGCAGAGTGGAAGGAGGAAGGAAATGCCCAATTTCTGTTGGGCTGCAAATTAACCAGGCAGGCACAGGCGTGTTTCAGTATTCCATATTATGTGGAGTAATACATTAAGCCTTATTTATTTATTTATTTATTTATTTATTTATTTATTTACATGCAACCCAACTGATCTAGAGAAAGGACCAGAATGGAGGCTTGGCCCATCTTTGCTGCAGGATGCCACCATGATTTGAAGAAAGGCTTGTGACTGGTGAGTCCTTGCCAAATCTCACTGAGGCCGTCTGTCACAACCAAGGGACTCCTGGAAATAGAAGAGGGTCTCTGCTTTCTGCCTGCCTCTCTTGAGCCCCAAATGACCAATGTGAGGGCCTGGACTGGACTTCAGTTTGCAATTATAAACCTACAGTTTCCGGAAAGGAAACGGCAGAAACACCATTCCTGAAAGACAGCTGGCCTTTCTGGCATCCCTCCTTACAAGGACAAGGAGACCTCCTCTCCCTGAACCCCTGACATGCAGTAACCACAACCATACAGTGTCTACACACAGGGCACAAACAGCATTGTTTCTAACTGATCTCATGGTTCAGCCGGTCTCGGGGGTGTCAGCTGTTCCGTGATGTATGACAAATCTCTGTGGTTAACTTAACCCGTCCGGGTCTCCTAGATACAGCCACCAGACACTTGCCAAGAAATGTGCAAAGGGAATGCTGGGGGGAGGGAAGGGGATGGAGAAGGGTGATATGGAGAAGGACCATGAGGCATGGTCAAGGCCAGGCTTTAGGGACTGGCATAGGAGGAGAGTGGGCAACCTTGATGAGGAGCGGGTCACAGATCCTCAGTGAGTTTATTCTCACCCTAATTTGGCCCTCGTTTGCAAGAATTTGCTTAGAATAGTGATTCTTATATTGAAGCATGCAGTAGGATGCCCTGGAAGGTTTGATAAGGCACAAGTTCCTGGGCCCCACCCTCTGAGATTCTTGTCGAACAGGTCTGGGGTGAGGCTTGAGGATGCAAATTGGTAGCAAAGCCCTAAGCGATGCTGGTCCTGCTGGTCCGTGGGACCCTGGTTCGAGTACTGACCTGGAACTTCTTAGTGGGACGATGACTCTCAGATACCAGGAGGAAGACCTCCAATCCTTTCTTTTTCTCTTAGGAATGAGATTAAAACCAATGATAAGTAGCCAAAGGGCTGAGGTCCTGCGTGGGAGGGGCCAACAGGGTGATGCTCTGGGATCATCTGACCAGGAGCCAGGAGTCTTGGGGTGTTATCCTGCCCCTGAACCAGCCCACTGTGTGGCCTTGGAGAAGTCACCTCTGTTTTCTGGGCCTCAGTTCACCCTGTGTAGAAAACAAGTGTATTGCACTCTTCTGTGTGCATTCTAGTTTTCACAACACAAAGATTTTAAAAAAGATAAAAGAGGGGCGCCTGGGTGGCTCAGTCGATAAGTGTCTGCCTTGGGCTCAGGTCATGGTCCTGGAGTCAGGGGACCGGGCCCGCCTCAGGCTCCCTGCTGGGTAGGAAGCCTGCTTCTCCCTCCCTCACTCCCCCTGCTTGTGCTCCCTCTCTAGCAGAGTTTCTCTCTGTCAAATAAATAAATAAAATCTTAAAAAAAAAAAGAAAGGCAAAAGGAAGACAAACTGACCCACGTGACCTCTCAGGGGACAAGGGCGGGAGACTCTCAGGGGGACACTGTGGTGTACTCTGAAGCCTGTGGGCTTTGGCTTGGACCCAGGTCTTCCAGCGAACTTGCCTCAAGCCCCTTTCCTTCTGGAATCCCTGGTAACGCTCACTGGTGACTCTGCCCTTATGTAGAGCCTGCTTCTCTTTCCTGTCTTACCCGGTTTTCGGGCTTTCTCACTACCTGTCAGGTCTTCCAATTGGCTGCTGACTGTGCACAGTGCCTACTGTTTGCATCTTCCCCTCCTCTGCCAGGGTCTTGGACAGAAGCAGCGCTAGCTAAAAGCTGGAGGGCTGTGGGCAAGAGAAACATCCAAGCCAAATTCCACTGGGCGAGAATCCTAAGGTAAGAGACAGGTAACCCAGAACTTGCCTTCCTAGGAGGGTCCCCAGCTGATGCCTATAGATTTTTTTTTGCTTTGGCCCTGTTCACCTCCAGAAATAGGGCCTGCCCCCCAGCCATTTCCTCTACCTTCTGTCCCGACTCTGAGTTATGCTCTCTTGTCCTCTCTCCCTAACAAAGGCTTCCTCAGTAGAAAAGAGCTCTGACATACAATAATACTCGCCAACAAAAGCAACACTGCAGCCCCAGGGAAGGGGGTGGGGGTAGAGAACCGGGTGAGGTTTTGCTCTCTGCTTGCCAGGACTGGCTACAGGGAAGGCCCCAGCCCATTGCTCGTGAGTCAGGCTGCTGGGGTCCCAGCTGCAATGTGTCCCTTTTGACTTCCCAAGTTTAAGGCAGCCAAGAATGGGGTGGGGTTGAGGGAGGGACTAAGCAAGCTTTTGGGATGGTAAGAGGGAAAATTAGCGATCACAAGCCGTGACTTTTTTCTGTATCCACGGGCCCCCACTCTACAGCTGGGAAAACTGAGACCCCGAGAAGGGAGGTCATTTTATCCTGAGGTCATTTAGTGGATTTATGGAGGGCCAGATGGAGACAGTTCCGGTCATTCATTTCACAGCCTCTCCTCCAAGTTCCCGCTGATATAGGCTCACACACACACACACACACACACACACTCACATTCTTGCTCCATCTGCCCTCATACACAAAACCACAGTCTGGCTCTTGACTTCACAGATCTTAAACGACCAGAAAGAAGAGAAAAAGGACTTCTCTTTTTCTTGAACTTAATATAGATCAGTTTGGCAGTGCCATTTTTAAAGAACTGGATGGTCTTGGTGTTGCTTGGAACAGCATATACTCTGCATTTCCACAGGACCTCAGAGTTTGTCTGTGAGTCCTGTGAGCCTCATGGTTTCTTCCCTTTGATAGACGAGGTACGGCAGCCCAAAAAGAAAAACAACTTGCCCTTTTATAGCTCCAGACTATCCTTGGGAAAATACAGCCTAGAGTGGCTGGCCTACTGTCTCCTGATCTTGTCTCTTTTCTCTGGCTCAGGACTAGACTCTAGGTTCTGATCGTAGCTCTGCAGCAAATGCACTGTGTGACCTGGGACACCGCTTCAGCTCTCTGAAGCTGCTTTCATAAATGCATTGCTCCTCCAAAAACTCCTCACTCCAGAAGAACTACCTCTTAGGAGGCCCTAGGCCAAGGCCTGGGGCCACAGGGAGGAGGAATCCAGCTCTCTGTCCATAAGGTAGGAACACATTCAGAGTCAAGCAAGGGTGCAGATGCGGAGGCCTCAAGTCATGGGCAGAAGAGTGCAGGAGGCACTGCCTTTCTCTTAGGGGAAACCAGAGATTCCCAAGAGAAGTCTGGTTAGGGAATTTCCACCCACAAATTGGTCTCCTTTTAAGAAGGCCCCTCAACAAAATGGCCTCAAAAGTGGAAAGATTAGGGGTCTTTATACTCTTTATACAAAGATTCTTTATTCCACAGTTCCTTAAAAACACACACACACACACAAAACTCCTTTCTCCAATTCCCACCTCTGGCTTGCCTGAAATACAGTTCATTTGCAATTGTTAGGAACACATTTACACAGTCAAGCAGCAGTTGGGCTATTTGCCGGACTACTGAACTGGTCTCAGCAACATAGCCAAACCAGCCATCTACTCTCATTTCTGGCTCCTGCTTTTTCCCACCTTGGGCTGTTGGAGGGGTTACTGGTACAGGAAGTGGAGCATATTTTATTTATTGAACACCTACTACGTGCTGCTGTTCATACTCCAAGGGAGGCTCAGTGTTGGGATTTCAATCAAGCCCCTCTGAGCATAAAGCCAGGGCTCTTTCCTCCTCTTGCTCAGCCCGGCTCTTGAGGACGATACAGGCTGCTCACTGCAACCGGGAGCACAGAGCTGCAGTCTGCGAAATAGGTAGATCCAAGGGGTCGGAGGTAAATGTTGGGCAGCAAGACCATTAGGAGAGAAAGGAGACACCTCTCTTTAGGGCGGAGAGGTGCTCACCGTCTCCCCACCCAAACGGAGTTGGACATCCCTTCAGCCCAGCGGCTCTGGAGAGCGGGCCCTGCGGTCAAGTAAGGCAGCCGAGGGGTCAAGGAAAGCTGCTTCGGCTATGGCCAGTCACTCTGGGGGGAGCCCGGGCGCCTGGCTCCGCGTGGCACTTCCGATCCGGCTGGGCCGCACGCCGCGGCTCTCCCCGGCCCCGCGCTCCGCCCCAGCCGCGCGGCGCCCCCCGTCCGACCCGCGCCCGGCCCCGCCCCGCCCCGCCAGCGTGCCCACCCCCGGCCGGCCCGGCCCGCCCCGCCGCCCCCTTGGCCGGCTCCCGCCGCGTCCCGGAGCGTCACGGCGCGGGCGGGCCGACCGGCTCGCGGCAGTTTGGCACGGGGGGCGCTGGCGCATCGGCCGCTCCACTCTCCCGCCGGCAGCCTCGGGCGCGCGGAGCCAGCGGTCCAGGCGGTGGCGCGGGGGGCCGGGAGCCGGCGGACGGGCGGGCGGGCGGAGGCCGGCTGGGTGGCGCTCGGCAGTCCGGGGCGCGCTCCAGCGTCGCCGGCAGCCCGGAGCTGGGGGCTCGAGCGCCCTCCGGCCCGCGTCCGCGCGCGGCCACATGGCTCGGCTCCGCGCGCTGCTGTCCTGCCTGCTGCCCCTGCACTGTGCGCTCTGCGCCGCCGCGGGCAGCCGGACCCCAGGTGCGTGCAGGGCGGGCGCGCGGGGGCGCGAGGGGTCCCGGGTGCCCGAGAGTCAGGCTGGCCCCAGAGGGCCTGAGGAGCCCGACAGCATTCCAGCGAGTGGGAGGCGGTGCGCGATCTGGACTTGAGGTCATTTCTTCCCCTAGGTCCCCAACGCTGACCCGCGATTGCTCTTCTTTTCTGGTACAAGAGCGGGGGAGAGACCCTGGGAGAGGTTTTGGGACTATGGAGTCTCTCTTCTTTGGGGGCTGTATATTGGTCTTTGTATTTCGTGCGCTCTTTTTCGTATTCTCTCTCTCTCTCTCTCTCTCTCTCTCTCACACACACACACACACACACACAATTGGTCTGTCTCTGTCGTGTGTGTCTTTCACTTTCAGTGTCTTCTCCATCTCCGACTTGTGTGTGCGTGTCTCTCTCATGCTCAGGGAATCAGGCTGGCAGGTGGTTGTACCACACCCCAGGGGGCACCTGGCACTCACACTCCTGCTTGGAAATAGGCGCCCAACCCTCTCCTCCTGCATTCTCAGGCTCTGTGCAGGCACTGCCCTCTCACACAAAGAGCAGACACTTGGCATCCTCACCTGCTGTGGCTCTGAGTGAGGAGGGGCTCTGGTCATTTCCAGGCAGTCTCCCTGCTTGTCTGTGAGCTGTTTGTGTACTGACGTGGGCTTTTTCTGGCAGAAATCTTGGGAGTCTTAATGGGTAAAACCAGAGGAGAGTCAGTACTCCCCCACCGGAATTGCCATGGGCATGGGGGTTTTCAGGAGACCTCGTTTTCTAGGCTTCATCAATAGCATGAAGGGGCCCAGGGAGGCAAGAGAGAGAGCCACGCGGAAATGAAAATCCCTCCAAACTCCGGTCCCTGAATCACCAAGCCTCGAAGCCAGCAAGCTGTCATTCCTGCTGGGCCTGGCTGGGCTCAGGGAGAGCTGTTCGAGGACCTCGCTGCTGGCCTGTCGCCTAGAGCATGGGGCCATGACCCCACACAATTCAGTCCGAGTGTGCAGGTCACCCCATGAGTGTCTTTTTATTTTTGAAGATCTATATTTACCGAGCTTGGTGGTAGGCCATGTAGAAATCTCAGCAGCCTCTGCTTGCTTTAAAAAGTTTTCTTTCTAAACTTGGAAAAATATAAAACCTGTATTCCTTCCCTCCCCTCTCCAGCTCCTCCTTTCCCCCTGACATGTGCCCAGGATCCCCTGGGTTTCTAGGTGTGTTTGTTTTGCCAGCTGTGTTCAGAGAGCTTGGCCAGGAGGAGGGCCCTACCCCAGGCTGGGATGGTGACTTCAGCACACGGTGGGGGGTTGGGGCAGATCCTGCCATCCCTCGCCTTGCCCTGGGGGCTTTCGGGGAATCTCAGCCCATTCCTTGGCAGTGCCCAGAATTGGAAGGCTCGTTTCTAGAGTGACAGATAGGACTCTGGCCTCATTCTTTTCTTCTGGTAAGTTTAACAGGGCTTTGGGGATTACAGGGAGCAAGTTATGTCCACGAAGTACTTGAACGCCGTTCAGTCCAAGTGCAGAGATCCAGAGGCTCAGGAAACCTGGATGAGTCTTAGATGAACTTGGGCTAAGGGGTCCCTCCAAGGTGACGCTCAGGGTTGCAGAGCCCTCCCTGCCCCCGTGGCATTGCTGGTCTCCCTTTACCTTTGCACAGATTACGCTGATATAACACCTTGTTTATTCCCAGCAGAACTGCGTCTCTCCGGAAAGCTCCGTGACTATGGTGTGACAGTGCCATGCAGCACAGATTTTCGGGGGCGCTTTCTCTCCCACGTGCTGTCTGGGCCAGCAGCGGCTTCCACCAGGAGGGCAGTAATGGAGGGGCCGCCCGCACCGCAGTCACACCCGGGTCACCTCCGTGTGGCCCGCAGCCTCCCGCGCCCAGAAGGAACCACTCTGGGGCGCCCCTCCCTCTACTTCAATGTCACAGTTTTTGGGGAGGAACTGCATTTGCGCCTGCGGCCCAACCGACGGCTGGTGGTGCCCGGAGCGTCCGTGGAGTGGCAGGAGGATTTCCGGGAGCTCTTCCGACAGCCCCTGCGGCGGGAGTGTGTCTACACCGGGGACGTCATGGGCATGCCAGGGGCTGCTGTCGCCCTCAGCAACTGCGACGGATTGGTAAGGGACAAGCCTTTCATCAAGCAGCTTTTGGCCACCTGCCCCAGGCTACCTGAGCCAGGCTGACACCGTTTTCTCCTTGGCCCCCCGCCGTGTTTGGGACTCCTTGGGCACAGGGTATGGCCTGGACCATGTCACGTGCTTCCCTGCCTCCAGAGAGCTCTGCATGCCCCGCTTGCCTGGATGGTGCTTGGTTCATTCCCTCATGGTCCACGGACATGCGGGACTCCAGCTTGCCCAGCCCAGACACGTGCAGGGGTAAGGAAGGTGGGCTCTGCTGGGACTGAGTCCTGGCCGTGCCACTCACCTTCTTGGCACTGCTTTCCCTTATGAATGAAGCAAGGATTTATTAATAATGCACATATTTACTGTGTGTGTCCCTTGTGCCTGGCACCATTCAGGCTCTGGGGGGTACGGCAGGGCCCGGGGCTCTTGTGGTCCTTGCCCTCATGGAGTGGACATGGTAGTGATGATGATGAGATCTCCCTTACCGGGCAGCATGGTCGGGGGTCAGCACCTGCCTGGCTCAGGACCTGTTCCCTCTCCTAAGCTCAGAACGGCCTGCTAACTGCTAACCAGAAAGCCACAGGTGGCCCCCTGTCTGAGGCTTGGCTCATGCTGGGGATCAGCTCCATCCCCTGTGAGTCAGGCCTTCGTGAGCCTGTGTGGCGAGCCCAGGGCCCTGGTGGACAGTCTTTCTGTGGCCTCTGCGTTGTCAGGTAAGAGCTGATGTGTCCCAGGAAGGGACTGCTTGCTCTGCCCTTTTGTCTGAAGTGAGGGATGAGTCATATTTGGGGGGATGGGAGAGGGAGTCTTTCTTCCCTAGCAGGGCTGGGAGCACTCCTTACTGTCTTCCCTTCCTTGCAGAGTGCCTTCCTGCTGAATATCACACGACCTTTGTCTGGGCTGGAGCTTCTTGATCTTTTTATTCATTATCACCCACCTAAAGTGTCTCTTTAGCCATTTTTTTTTTCTCTAACTGCCCTCTTCCTTGAAATTTTAATACCACGGATGTACTGCACCTCTGTTCATAAATTGTACATGAATCTGTGCTTTATATATATATATATATATATATATATATATATATGAAAAGAATACATTTTTTTGCCTCCCGAAGAATGGGATTTTGTTCACATTGGAGGTGATGGTGCCCCCCAGCCCCCCAACAGGCACAGTCTAGGCAGTGGTTGGTTTTCAAGTTGAGTGTATGCTGGACTAACCTGGCACACAGGGTACTGGGAGGCCAACTTTGAGAAGCCCATGCTGTGAGGATGGCCACGGAAGGCTGAGGCTCTGTCCCGATGCTTGGGCGAGCCTTGGCTGCCACCTGCCCTAGACCAGCAGAAGCCTGCTGGCCAGAGCTGTGCTGTGGCCACAGTTTGGCTTGAAAATCCAAAAGGATGCTTGCAGTCGCCTGGGGACGCAGTGCCCACACAGGGGGAGAAATGGAAAGTGCTGGAACAAGCTGGTGGCTTGGTTGCCTTGCATGGTGAACTCCCGCAGCTCAGCCGCAGAGGCTGCGGCCACCCGGGCTCTGGGCTGCGTCTCCCGCTTCTTGTGCTAGCCCGTGAACGAACCCTGGGTCGCCGACAGAGCTGTCCGCGGATGATTGACACTGTCGCTAAGCAACTGTGCATGGTCTTTGCCTGCCACCGGGACACGGCTTCTGCCTTTGGCCGTCTCCCGAGCCAGACCCCTGCCACAGCCCAGCACAGAGGCGTCCCCAGGGCAGGGATTTCTGCGTTTCCGGCCCATTCCAGAAAGCTGCCCTGTGTCCCCTGAGAGCAAGGGGCTGTCCGCAGTGACCCAGCTGAGCCACAGCACGACTCCAAGGCCACACTGCAGCATCTCTGATAAGATTTAAGTCTGTATCTATACACATGGGGATTCTTTGGCTCTTAACCCCATCTTCCTTATCATCTCATGTCCCGAAGTCATTCCTTCCAAAAAATTATGTGTTGACCACTGGCCATGGGCAAGTCCTCAGGGAGCTGGAGAGAAGTTGAAAGGGACACCTAGAATAGTAGAAGCAGGGAGCCCTTCCCCGCTGCCCAGGCCCAGCCCACACTGGATCTCATGCATTTGTTAACTTCGCTCATTGCATAGGTGAGCAACTGAGCTGCAGCGGGGAGAGCTAAAGATACTGCGGACAGCTTCTGTTTGCACAGGACCGAGTAGTTGATAAAGCCCTTCAGTCGTTTGTGGTGTGTATGCAGATGTTGTCATTACCTTGCTTTGCAGAGAGTCCCATCCTGCCCTCAAGGAACTTGGGTGCCATGCAGGAGAAACCTTTCCAGTGTTTTTAGCATTCACTTGTTAGTTTTCTGGAGCATGGCAGGGATGGTATTCAGTCAATGAGAGTGATTGTTGTCTTTGGTGCCAGAGAAGGGGACACCTGACCGGGGCCTTGAAGGATGAGTAGAAGTTTGCTGGGGCCAGAGGGCGGGGAAGGCATTCTGGGAAGAGGGAAGAGCCAGTGAGACCGCATCACTGCCCTGGAGGGAAATGGGGAGGGGGTCCCAGAAGACACTCTGGGAAGGTGGGTCTTGGCCCAACCTTCAAGGAAGGGCAGGATGGGAGAGGGGCCCCAGAGTGGGGATGGCACAGCCTAGTATCTGGGAGTTGAAGGCACAGGGCTGTGTGACCCTGAGCAAGCTGCCCTCCTTCTCTGGGCTCCACTCGCCCCATGGGTACATCTCCGAGGCTGGAATGGAAGGGCTCTGAGCCCCTTCCGGCTCCCACACTGGTGCTTTGTGATACGGGGTAGGCCTTGCCGAAGGAGTCTGAAGCCAGATCTCTCTAAGCCTACAGCTGATGCTCCCTCCCTTGCTGGTCCAGGATCAGCTCTGTGCGGGATGGGGCTGCTTTGCAGGTTCAGGAGGAAAGACACCAGCCCTGCGATTGACCCTCATGACCAGGCAAAACTTCCAACTGTGAGAAGGTCTTGAACAAAGACCCCTTTGTTTGGACAGACTGAAGCCATTTGGATCTTAGCTGCTCTGGTGAGAAGCATCATGTCTAAACTGGCGATCTGACCCTCATTTCCGACTGGACCCAGCAGTGGGAGGCAGTAGGCATCACTGCCTTCCTGTCTCCTGCCTTTCCATAGAGTCCCATGGGGCGGACGCTGGGAGGGTTCTGTGCGCGGTGGTTAATTCCCACTAAAACTGAGGAATGGTGCTTCCCCTCACTTGTCACCTGCTCTTCTGGAGGGCCTGGTGTGGCACAGTGGTGGGAAGGGGTCGGGAAGGACCTAAGAATGAGGAAGCCAGAGGAAACCTCTACCCTGGATGAGTTTGCAGGGTAATGGGGACCCAGACATAAAAGCAGGCAAATGACAGTCTTGTGTGACACAGCAGCAGAAGGACTGATTTTTGGTTAGGGAGTCTAGGAAGGCTCCCTGAAGGAGGTGGCATTGGCTCAAGACTGGTCAAACATTATAAAGACGAGAGAAAGTGCTGGGCCTCTGGGATGATTGACCCAGGGCAGGCTTGAGAATGTCTGGGGGAAGGGAAGAAGGGATGTGGGGAGGCCACGTTCTACCTGCAGAGTGTTCCTTCTGGG
Organism: Spilogale gracilis; assembly: GCA_004023965.1. Taxonomy (NCBI): domain Eukaryota; kingdom Metazoa; phylum Chordata; class Mammalia; order Carnivora; family Mephitidae; genus Spilogale; species Spilogale gracilis. The sequence goes on from PITA01019814.1 coordinate 15,220, forward strand.
GCCGGGGGCAGCTGTCAGACCCTAGGGTTCCCAACTGGGAATGTACCCAGGCAGTGGCAGCAAGCTGATGGGCCACTGCCCAGGGCCTTTCTCAGGGAGCCCAGACAATCAGCGCAGTGTTTCTCCCGACACTTGTGACCCCCAGCCTCCGAGGGCTGGAAGGGCCTGGGTCACCTCAGGACCCCTCTGGCTGGGGGCCAAGGGCAGAACAGACCCCCTGTTAGCGATTATGGCTCTGGATTCCTGGGAAGAACATGGAGGCCTGGGTTCAGAGCCAGTTCTTTGTGGGTCTGGGAGGGATTATGGGGTACAGGAATGGGGTCAGTAGAGTGGAGGCCCCCACATATCATCTGGAACCCAGACTAAAAGGCTCCCACTGCCCTCTCTGCCTCTCTGGTCCTGGGTCTCACTGCCCCTGTGCTGGGGTGATGGGGACTTAGCTGTGCTGTTCATCTCCCCCTTTGCCTTCAGTGGCTCTGTGAGTCACCCGCCTGGTGTGGAAGCAAGGCACGTGTAAGCTCTGTCACCATCTGGTTCCGTTTTCCTCTGCAGCTCATGCATATTTAACGAGTTACAGAGTGGACCCCTGGCAGGCCATGGGAGGAGGGGGCAGGGGGGCTGAGTCTTAGTGCTGCTGCTCACCCCTGCCTGCTGCACACATCCCAGCAGCTCTCCGAGCCTCAGCCCTTTGTCTGTAGAATGGGATTACAGCTGGGGAGGGGGCAGGAGGGGATGGGTGGTGACAAGATCTCGGTCAAGGGTGATGATGAAATGTTCTAAGACGGGTGATGGTGGGCGGTCGCACGGCTCTGTGCATATACCAAGTACCATTAAATTCTCCACTTTAAGTGGGGGCACTGTATGGTGTATGAATTACATTTCAAAAAAGCTGTTCCAGAGTGTGGCTGGCCAGAAGAAAGGCTTGAGAGAGGTGTTGTTAGTAATTATGGGGAGATGGTCTGGGGTGGTGGAAAGTGTGGGGTCTCTTTGCTCGAGTCCAGACTAGCTGTGTGACCCTGTGTGAGTTTTTAAATCCCTCTGTGCTTAGATTCCTCATCTTTGGGAGGGTGGAGGGAGGAGCAACCACCTGTAAATAAGATAATGTAAAAAAAAAGTGCCTTCTCTGGTATATGGTGGGGTCTTAAAAGGGAGCTTATTTCAGTGGTTCTTGATAGTAATGTTTATTATTTCTCTATGGTGATCACTATGTAATCATTATGTAGTGGAAAACACTGTAAATATGGTCAGAGTCCGTTGTACTGCAACAGTATGTAGATTAGTGGTGTTCTCTGGGGTGGTCTGAGGTCATCTCTGGTCCTCGGGGTGGCCAAGCCCTGCCTTCGCTCTGCTTTGGCAGTCTTCTTTGGTGCTTGCGTCGAAGTGGGAGCGTCACGGCACATCTGAGATAGCCCCCATGTGCCCCCCAGGACGAGGTCCTGGGGGTGCAGGCATGACTCAACCCTGGCTCTCTCTCCAGAAGCCCACAGCTGAAAGAGAAGACGGATGTGCGCTGTGGACAGTGTGAAATAAGGCAGACCACACTGAACTTGACTCTTCTGTGGGAGCGCGAGGAAGCAGAATGCCCTCAGTGGGTGGCCGGGAGGTGAACCTTGTGAAGGAGAGGTGCTCAGGGAAGGCTTCCCGAGAAGAGGACATTTGGGCCACGTTTCAAAGCCACAATAGGAGTTCTTGAAGCCGAGAGGTAGAAACTGTAGGCATTCCGCAGGGAAGGAAATCCTGTCTGCCCAGGATTCAGGAAATGGTGAGTCATGAACATCTCTGCCTCCCCTTGGAGCTTGACTTGCCCCTCTGGCCATAGGGAGCCACAGAAGGTTTATAAGCTAGTTATGTTCGTATTGGGGTAAGATGCTGATACAGCGCTGGACATTTGCCCGTGGCTCACTGCCGTTCCTGTCGGCACCTGTTCTTGACCTGGGGACTTCTCCTTGCCATCTGGGGAATGGGCTGACCTCTGCCCCGCCATCCACCCCTGCCCTGGGATGTGGAGTGTGAGGCCTAGAGTTCCAGAGGGACCCTCGTCCGGCCACTCAGCTGGCCTGTCTCTGTACATCGTGACCTGTGGCTGCCTGCTCTCACCCTGGTGTGCTGACAACTCTGGGAGGGACAGAGGGGGTCTGGCCTCACCTCCTCGCTCCCCATGCCCCGCCCAGCCTGGAAAGTGCCTTCTGCTCTGCAGACCCCCACTCCAGTCGAGCTGATGTGTTCAGACCTCGCTCTGCTGCCCCGCTACCTTTGCTCACGCCGTTCCTACCTCCCACGGTGCCTTCCTCTCCCCTCCTCTTGATACCTCCTCCATCTCAGCCGCCTGGTTTCCAGAAACTGGGGACTGGCTTACACCTTCGTTTTATCTCCGCACGGAGCATAGGCTAGGGTTGATGCAGCCTGGGAGGATGTGGAGCACAGAATCCCAGGAGAAAGAGACAGGGCCCCGTATAGTAGGCGAGGTGGGACTGTGCCCTGTTTAAAGGCAGTGCAGTCTGCCTTCGCGAGATCTTTGAGTATTTGAAGGAGACGTCAGCAATAATGATTCTGCAAGGTGTTCTATTTGTTCTATCTCCAAGAGGGTGTGTGGGCCCAGCACAGCAGGGCCATTAGCTAGAGGCCTCGGCTCGCCAGCGGGACAGTTTGTGAGGGGCTGCGAGTGTGGGCCCTGCAGCCAGATCACCTGGGTTGACCTCGCAGCTCTGGCTTTTACATGCTCTGTGTCCTCGGACAATTCGCGGGCCTCTCTGTGTCTCGGTGTCCTCGTCTGTGACGTGGGGATTGTAATAGAAGTCACCTGGTCGAGCTGTCCTGCGTGTAAGGGACTTATTAGCACAGTGCCTGAGGTGCCGTGGAGTGGCGGGGGCTTAGGGTTGAGCCCGCTGGGTCGGAGGGGCTGGGGGTGCGAAAGAAGAGGAAGTCAAGAGCATCTCAGCCTGCTTGACAACTGGCACCCCCCCCACCATCCCCAGGGGTCTCTGGGCTTTCAGCTGAGCCCACCAGGCCCGTTAGTTTTTCTCAGGCCGCACCCTCCTGCCTGGTTTATCTTCTCACCGAACAGTGCCACTGGGTTCGCAAAGGGTGCATGTCCTCGGGACCCCGGCCTGTGGCCTGCCTCGGAGCGCGCTCTGGGGGGCTGTGGGGTGAGCCGACCCGGCGACGGAAGGTGGAGGATTTGCTTCTAAGGTGGCGTAAAGCCTACGTCTGCGTGTCCTCAGCCCACGAGATGAGGGGGGACAGTGCGTCTGTCCTCTCCGTGTCCATCCATCGCGGGTCAGCGGTGGCCGATGGGGCACGCGCACCATCACTTCCCTCCTGCGCCCCTGGCTGGCGCGCCGTTCCCCCGAGCCAGCGTCCCCAGCGTGTGGTCCTCGCAGCTCGCCCGCCGGGGGGCCTGAGCAGGTGTGTGAGCTGACGCCTGTTTGCCCCCCTGCTCCCTGCGGCCCCCTCCTCTTTTGTCTCCAAAGCTCACGTCCCGTCCCGGGGTACCGCCTGCTTCGCTGAGCTTGCTCTTCCGGGGAGAGCCCTGGGTCTGCTCTTTAGAACGGAGGTCTGTAGACTGGAAACAGGAAATGGTACTCTGGAGGGAGAGGGGACCCCTCAGGAGCCCCCTACCAGGCTGACCGCAGATCTCCAGCTGGGAAGCAGCCCTTCCTGGGTGCAGGGCTCGGAGGGCCCGGGGCCGCGGGGGCGGAGGCCATGGCCAGCCTGCGGAGCCTGGAGCTCAGCCACATCCGAGGAGGCAGTGGGCGGCCCAGGTTTTGATGGGGAGAGATAGCACATGGGGAAACTGAGGGGCCGGGCCAGTTACCCGTGGCTGTGGGACCAACCGGCCTAACATGGACGTACTTAGAGTTCTTTCTCACTGCTGTAGGTCGGCCTGGCGGGTCCTCTGTTGCTCGCTGCCCGGCTCCCCTGTGGCTCCTGGCCGCTGGAGGGCGGGCTGGTCCCGGAAGGCCTGAGCAGCCTCGTTCCCAGGGCTGGGGGAGGACAGCCCCGCTCCCTCCACCCCTGCACGGGGGACAGTACGGGAGAGCGCAGTCACAGGCCGCAGGACCTCTCCGGACCTAGTCTGCCAAGTTGCCTGACGTGGCTTTGGCGTGTTCTGTGTAGATTTCCCCAGGGTGGCGGAATGGACGCTGCCTCCGCAGGGAAGGGGCGGCGGAGTCTCACTGCCAAGAGGCAGTGTGGACAGGCCCAGGAGGACGGCAGCCATCCTTGCAGGTGTTCTCCCACACTGACTCTGGGCAAGTCACTTGACCCCTCTGAGCCTCAGTTTCCACATCTGGAAAGTGGGTGTCCTACTTTGTACTTCTATTCATTAGAAATCCAGCATGCTGCCATAGTGCCTAGAACGATAAATGGTAGCTTTTGCATGATCATGTATCTCTTGGAATAAGTATGGAGACCGAGGCAGGATCCACAGTAGCTTTGTTTCCAGACCTCTGGTCGCCCTTGCCAGAAGCCTTACTGCTTCCCAGGAGGCCCCGTCCCGTTAGCGCCTCTGTCCGTCTGAGTGGACGTGCAGGGTCTGGGTCCTGGGCGGTTTTCTGGTGCTCAGGGTGGTCGGGTCCTTGCACAGTTTCATCTCCGTAGTCTCCTCACAGCTGGGCCGTGCTGTCTGCCCTGGATTAATAACTTATTTATGATATGGAATAAAAGCCAGACATCACCTCACTGTTACTCCTCCTGAGCAGAGCCAGTGAGGGCTGGTCCGGGGGCTGGTTTTATTTTGCTTCCCCGGATCCGCAGGCTGGCTGGAGGGAGGGCAGCCTCGGGGCCACTGAATGTTGTGGGGGCTGCTCTTGCTTTCCCTCTGCCTCCCATGCTCAGTGGGGCTAGAAGCCGGGGGGTGGGCTTTTGGGGGGCTCAGGGATTTGTGCTGTAGGACATTTCCAAGCCATCTGCCAAGCATGGCCTTCCGTTTTCAGCACGTGGACCTTCATAGCCTGCGAAACAACAACAATGACCCCGACCACAACAATAACAGTAATCTTTTTAGCCTGCCTCAGCTCTGGCAGCCGAGTTTCCTGTTAGCACAAATAATCCTTGTGTTATGAAAACCACCAGTGATGAGTTCAGCTCAGCGTCATTTGCCCCGATGACCCTGACTTTGGCCTGAGTGCAGACAGCTGGGGCTGGAGGAGGCTCTTAGGGCCTCTGGGTTTCCTTTTAGTTTTCCTGACGAGGAAGCTGAGGCTCAGGGAGGGGAAAAGACTCACCCAAGGTCACACAGCAACGGCTGGGACCTCTGACTCCCCGTCCAGTGCTTCCCCATGATCCCAGTCTTGGCCACTCCTGAGTCAGTGGATGAGGACCAATTTGACAGTGACTCAGGTCGTAAGCCCTGTGTGGCCCAGAGATGCACCAGCCATGGCCACGATTTCAGAGCCCAAAAGCTAGAGCAACGGGTCTGGCGGTTGCCCTCTGGGACGCGTCCTGGCAGTCCTCGGGCCTAGGTCCCACTACGAGGGCAGGATGCAACTTCTGCATGGCCTTGTTTCCCCAAAACCTGGGAAGGCAATGAAGAAAACACAGCATCAGCTGCTGGGTTAGCAGGATCTGAAGGCTGAGTAGGACCTTCTGGCGTTTCTCGGCCCTAAGTCAGCATTGCCACTGTTTTATCCATTTTCAAAATACAGGAGGGCAGTGGGCTCTTCCGCACACATTACTGTCAGAGAATCTCTCAGACCGCCTGCAGTCTCCTTTTCTTCTGCTTTCCCTAGGACAGCTGAGGGCGGGTAGAACAGACCCCTTTCAGAGGAGTGTTTGAAGATAGGAGTGTTGGTATGGACACGGTTGGTCTGAATGCAAACCCTGTTCCCAGCCGGTTCCTAAAGCCCTTTGTCAGTCTTTGCTTGTAAGCCGAGGAAGTATTTGTACCTTTGATCCGTCCAGAAAATACCATCCCCCCCCCCACCTCCAGCAGAGGCTCATTTCCGCCCCTGGAGACTGGCAGGAGCCCGCATTCTGAATGAGCTTCTCCAGCCCAAAGAGGCCTTGTGTTCTGTAGCCACTGGCCCCGGTGTGTTGAATGCTTGCTGCTTTGACACCTCATAATTCATCCGCCCTAGACGGGGAGACTCTAGGTAAAACGTGCTGTCCCCTCAGCCGTGGCCTCATTGTGTGGGGAGCGGATCTCTCATGAAGGGCCATATGCCCAAGGGGGTTCGTTAAGGAGGCTTGGCCCCAAGGATGCTTCTGGAAGGGGGTTTTGTCCCAAAGTTGTCCTCCTGGTGTGGCTTAATACTCAGCCTCCTAAAGCTCACATTTCAAAGAGGAATAGACAGGCCCATCCCCTGGATGGGGACAGAGCACAGCCATGGACCCTCCGGAGGGCACGGAGGAGGGAGCCATGATGGGGAGACACCTGAGCCAGGCTGGAGGGGCGGCAGAGCTCACCGCAGCCACAGAGCTGGGGAGGCCCGCATGTGAGCACGAGGTGTGGAACAGGGCCTGTGTGGCTGCAGTGGGGGGAGTTTGTTGTTAATAATTCCACAAGGGAAACAAATAGGGCTTGGACAGAAAACAAGTTGGGGGGCTGGTCCAGACACCACCTTTCTCTGGGGTGATGGTTGTGGCCAATCTCCCTGCCTCCTTCCGTGCCCTGTCGTCCGTCACCAACAGCAGCCAGAGCCATCTTGTTCCATCCCAGCGCTCCCACAACGCTCCTGTGGGGGGGGAACCAAGCAGGCTGGACTGTGGTCCCCTCT
>PITA01019814.1:22035-36771 GCA_004023965.1 Spilogale gracilis
GCCCTGCCACTCCGGCTGCTTCCACGTGGTATGCGATGGTTTTACTTACTGATGGCCTGTCTCACTGCTCCGTAGAACGTGAGCTCGAGGTGAGGAAGGGGTGTGGGTATGTCCCCAGCACCTAGAACGGGGCCTGCTCGGTACAAAGCTCAGGAAAGAGCGGGTGACCAAGGGAACCATCACACACAGGTTTAGGAGAAGGGCAATTGCAGAGAAGTGGGGACTTGGGTACCTGCCAAGCGGCCCATGCAGCTGGGGTGTGACCATTTGCGTTGCTAGTAACTGGCAGGGCCTAGCACAGACGAGGTTTGGTGACCTGTCAGAGTTCTGGGAAATCTAGAAGACTCATAGTGCCAAGCCCAGGTCAGGAGGAAGGACAGTAAGGTGCCCCAGCGAATCTGGCTTCCTCCCCACGGAGTACAATGATGCCTGGAGGGCACGTGTGGTCAGGGGCCACTCATGGGCTGGAGCTGGGCCCTGCACAGGTATCCCAGTGACTAGGCCCGCTCCTCCTTCCATCCCGCCATGCTTATCCGCCTTGCACAGGGAACCTTCCCCGCCACCAGCGCATCTCTCGTTAATCACCCGCTGCATCCCTGCTGTGTGTCACACTCGGTGGTAAACATTTTATGTGCATGACCTCACATGGGGGAAGCATGGCCAAAAACCAGTTCGGCGTCCCTCTGGGCCAGGGTGATGTTGGATGGACCAGAGGGGAGGTCTGGCTGGGACAAGTGAGCTGCAGGGGGGCTGGCCCTCAGCTTTGGGCGGGACTGGCTCACCTCTCCCAGAGCCGCCCCACGGTCAGCTGCCTTGCTTCTGAGCTGTGGGGCTTCGACTGCAGGGCCTCGGTGCAGGGGGCCCCTCCTCAGCTCAGGGCCCGGCAGCCACACTGCCTCCTGGCATTCAAAACCTGCTTCCCGTGTCCTTGTCCCGAAGCTACTGCCACCACCAGGCCTCAGGGCCAAGCAGGGGGCCAGGTCGAGCTCCCAGCCCGAGCTTCGTGGGCTCTGGTGGTGATGAGGGGACACTTCCGAGCCACATGGCTCCTGGGCACAGGGAATGGAAAGTGGGGGTGGCTAGCAGCCTGGCAAGGTCTGCCCTGAACTCTGGCTGGGCTCCAGAGGGGGGAGGTTTGCTGCAGAAGGGGAGTCTCTGAGCACCTGCAGGTGTGAGGCCCTTCCCTGCCTCTGGGCGGGACCTCTACTACTGGGGGGCGTATCATAAGTGAGCTCCCTACCAAGCTTCTGAAGACTTAAGTAACTGCCCTCCACGGTGCCAGAGGACAGGATCAAAAATCACTCTCGTCATTATCATGGAAGCCCTGCTACCGAGTGTCCTCACCCTCTGCACTGTGGACTTCCCATCTTGGGTAGCCATGACATTGGCTTGCCACTGGCCACCCAGCAGATCACAGCCCCCTCTTCCCCACTCACCCAGCTCAGGGCAATTTCAGCGAATTATTCTTTACTTCCAGTGGAGTCACCCTTGGAGGGAAGGAGGTGGTTAGGTTCTCAGGCCCAGTAGATGCCGTGGGGACCATCCTCAGTCAAGCTCAGCCCAGGGACAGGTTCCCGACACAAGAGGCGTGCAGTAACGTGGCACGCCCACACCCCCTGCCTAGCCCCCACCCTTGTTCAGGGCCCGTTCTCACTGTCCGCTCCTTCCCTGTCTGTCTTGCCCGTTTCCTGCATTATGGCAAGTGGATTCTGGTTGGACAGCTGCAGCCGATACCCCTCTGTGGAACTCCGGCGATCCCTTAAACTCTCCATTGTCGGGAAGCTTCCCGAGTCTAGGTCAGTGGTTCCCAGCCCCGGCGGTGCAGGAGAATCACCCGGGAAGCTCAGAGAACCTGATGCCTGGGCTGCACCTGCTGAGATTTGATCTGTTGGTCTGGGGTGTGGTCTCGGCGCCGGTAATTCTGCAGGTGCCCGGTGATTCGAATGGGCATCTAGTGGGGCCGCCCACTGCTGTGAGCTCCTGGAAAAGTCTACTGTGTGTTTGATGGAAAAGCTGGGATTCGGGGGTGCCAGGAGAGCCAGGCCAGAGAAGGACGGGATGGAGGAGGCTGCCATCCAGCTGGGGGCCTCAATTCCGGAAGGGGCTTGGCACGTCATGACTTCAGCCCACCCTGCCAGTAATGGGGACCCTGAGGCTTGGGGAGAGCCTGGCTCCCAGGTGCAGCCTCCACACCATTGCCAGGGAAGTTGGGGGACAGAAAAGGAGGCTTCATGGGGTTGGTTTCCTTTTTTTAAACTTTGTTTAAAATGCTTCTTATGTAATGATGCCTCACTCATGGCAGTAGCTGAATATTCTGTGCAGAGTCGACTTTCCTTTCAGCTGGGCAGCCACAGAAGTCAGAAAACACTGCAAAGTTTAAAGAGAAGGAAGTTGCCAGAATTTCACCACCCAGAGACGGCTCCCTAGCAGCTGGGTGCGTTCCCACCAACCTTTGGTGTGTCCTTTGTCATCTTTAAAATTACCCTGAACCGGCGCCGCCTCTTCTTGGGAAGGACTTTTCCCCTCAAGGATGCTCAACCCACGGTATCTTTTTCCTCAGGGATTTCTTCCCATGTCCGTGGTCATGGTGGCACCAGGAGTTAGAGGCTAACCATCTTGTGGTTCCAGAATGCTGCTCCCAGCCCGGAAGCCATCCGCTCCCTTCCTGAACCACGGGGACTCCCAGGCACACCGCGAATGAGGGGGTGGTAATCCTGGCAGCAAATGGGAGCGCAGGCACGGTCCTCGCCTTGGGCCTGGACCATCCTAGCCGCTCTGTGTCCATTCCTCAGAGCCAGCCCCCAGGATCCGTGCAGGATCCCGGAGCCACAGGGATGTGGGAGTGACTTGTCCAAGACGACACGGTGTGAGAGAGTGGCAGCACCCAGAGATGCCGGCTGGCGGCTCTCTGCATTTACCCACCACACCTGCCACATTGCTTCTCCCCCAGGAGGATCCCGGCTGCAGACAGCCTGGGAAGCCTGTCACCCCGCACCTCCCAGGGTGTGGGCCCTGCAGAAATCCTGAGCCCAGTGCTCGTCCCAGATAATGAGCTCTGGCGGGTGGAGGCGGTCGGCTTCCTGGGGCTTATTCCGAGACCCTGGCCTGTTCTGGGGGTTCTCTTGCCGTACGTGTGGGGCAGGCCGGGCAGGGCACATGCTGGCTGGGGACGATCCCGGCAGCCCTCGGCTCTGGCCTCCGAGGGCTCCTTCCTCTCGCTTGTTCCCAGAGCAGCAGCTGGGGAAAAATCGGCTCTCAGCCTCGCCTTGGCCCGGGGCCCAGGCGTTGGCACAGCCGCCGGTGCAGAGCTCCTGCGGCCTGGGGCTCCCGCAGCAGGCTTGAATTACGCGGGGATCGCAGCCTCCACGTCTGCTGCCGGCCTGCCCGCAGGCGGCTCGCACCCCTCGTGTGGCCTCACGGTGCGTGCGTGGCCTTCTTGGCCTGCATGTGTGTCATCTCTCATTTCCGTAAATATGTGTCATGTTTGTTTTTTTAACAGCTTTATTGAGATACAGTTCATGTACCGTGCGGTTGCACCCAATTTAAAGTGTACAAAGGCAGTGCATTTTTATGATATGCATCAAGTTGGGCGATCATCACCACATTCAATTGGAGACTGTTTTCACTATCTCAGAAGGAAGACCTGTGCCCTTTTGGGGTCACCCCCCCAATCCATGGCCCCAGCCTTTGACAATCACTTATCTTTGTCTGTAGACTTCTCTATTCTGGATGTTTCCTATGGATGGTATACTGTGTGGCCTGTCGTCACGGCGTCTTGCACTCAGCAGGAGGTTTTCAGGACCCATCTGTGTTTCAGTAGGCACCAGTTGTTCGCTTTTGTTTTTTTGTTCGTCCATTCATCTGTTGGTGGGCTTTGGGTTGTTTCTCCTTCTCGGCCACCGGGATCAGGGCGGCGGTCAACATCCATGGGCAAGTTTTTGTGTGGACATTGGTCATCATTTCTCTGGGCGTGTGCCAAGGAGTGGAATTGTGGGGCCCTGTGGTCACTGTTTAGTGTTTTGTGGAGCCGACAGGCTGCTTTCCAGAATGGCCGCATCACTTTACCTTCCCACGGCGGTGTCAGGTGCGGAGAGGAGCACGGACTTGAGCAGTAGCCTGCCAGGGCTGGTAGCGGAGGAAGTTGTGCAGGTGCGGGTCCCTGAGGGCATGTGCGGTCCAGCAAGAAGGACCTGAGAGAGGGTGAGCAAGGTGATTCCGGAAGGAGGGGCACTAATTACAGGAGCTAAATTCTGGAGGGGGGGTTGGAGGTGAGGACAGGCACAGCCAAGGAGTTCATAGGGTGGTGGCAAGGTAGGGGAGAGCCCACCTGATGGTGCCTTTTTTCTCCTTGAAAACTGGAGAAGAGGAGGTGGGGACTGTGGTAGGAGTCTCAGCTGTCCGGAGAGCTGGGGTGCAGACGTAGCAGGGAAATGCAGCCGCTGATTCCAAGTGAGACCAGTGTGCACTTGGTGCATTTCTCTGTCGGTATGCAGAACGGGAGAGGGTGACTGCATGAGTTAACCCAGGGCAGAGGCTTTTCCAGGACAGTGGGAAGGAGGGAAAGGCAGGGAGAGAGGGCTATGGGCGTTCCAATTATTATGCATCTAGACTGAGAAGTCCAAGGTGGTAGGAGGGAGGTGAGGACTTGGCAGGGGCAGGTAGGGGGCTGGGTATGGACAGTGATGAGGCAGTGAAATCACGCACCAGAGGTCTTGGTGATGCTTGGTAACAGCTGGAGCCAGAGTGCAGGGTTTGGGTGGCAGGACGGTGGTGGGAGGGAAGGGGACACCTGCAGTGGGTGTTTCTGAGTTCCAGTCGGTGACATGGTCTAGGCTAGGGATCGAAGCAGGTTGTTGGGTTGGGGGTAGGGAGGACCCAAGGGAAGCCATCTCAGGTTCTCTTCTGCTCCCAGCTGTGTGCATCCCCCCACCCCAACCGCCTCCACTTGCTAGCCTTCCTTTCATTTCCTGGGTTTGCTGGAACCCTAGAACCTGAGACAGCACAGCTGACAGTAAAACCTTGGTGATAGAATTTCCAGAACACGTTTGGACCCAAGAATGTGCTCTTCTTGGGAGGTGGTGGGATGGTTGGTTGGGTTGGAGGCTTGCTCTGCTTTCTCCTCTGGGAGGCCCCACATAGCTCACCTTGGAAGAAGAAGCAAGAGGGGACCTGGCTTACCCCTCACCGGGCTTCACTGGGCCTGTCATCTTGAAATAAGTTCTCCTGGGCTCTCTGCAAAGGTTAGTGAATCTGAGGGCTTGGCAAGGGGGCTCTGGGTTACACTTTGCTGGAGGGAGGGCGTGTGGCTGTCCTCTCCACTTACCCCAGGCCGGATCCTTCCTCACCATCTCCGCACTTGACCTCACACAGATGGAGTGCTTTCCTGTCTCAGCCCAGACTTTGGCACCTCCATGGACACATATTTCTTTGGGGGTCTCTTCCAGGAGAAGTGTTGGCTTACCCTGCGCTTATCCTACATGCCTCCCCATATGCAAGTAGGTATGATTTCAGAATAAACACGTGTATATATACACATGTATACAGATGTACTAATTCTAAAATAATGTGGCTTCAGTTATCTGCTAAAATATGTGGGACCTCATCCTGATCGTACACAGCTACCAATGGCCCACTGAACTTGCTCATTTAGGACCTACAGCGGGAGACAAGGATAAGCCAGGGCCTACCTCCCCTATCACCCCATGACCTCATCTCCTTCAGATGCCCTGGACTTGCCCCCTGGACCTGGGAGCTTCCCCTGCAGGGAAGCTGGGCGGAGGCCTCTGGATGAAGACACAGCAGAAGGCTTTACCTTTGCAACCAGCATGTGGTCCCTGGTCATACTGGAGATGTCAAATAGATCCCCCTCGGCCACTCACCTCTCAGGCAAGGCCCTCAGTAGCAGCCATAGGAAAGGGGCCCAGAGCCTGGCTGCTGGTGGCCAGGCCTGCGCCTTGGAGAGTTTCCATTTGGAGAAATGGCCTGAGGGCCGGCACAACATGTGACTGAGCAGGATCTGACCAGCTGTTTGTTGTTGCTGTTTATGTTGCGTGAAAAGCCTTTCTCATATTTATTTCCACAGAGTTACTGTTCCCACGAGGGGAAGGTATGGGTGAAAACAGGGCCCACCTTTATTTTTCAGCAACTTACGTTCCCTCCTTTCTGGATGTCTTATACAGAAATTTGATTGGATTTGGGTTCTTTAAAATTAGCCACCACTTTTCAGAAATATAAACATCTCATAAATTGAGACGGGAGTAATTTAGCAGGGAGGCAGAGAGCCAGATCGTTCCCGTTGCCGGTCTGTCTGCCCCAAGTGGTGCCTGGTTTCTGGGCCAGGCCAGAGCTGGAGGCAGTCCGCCAGACCTCTCACGGTGCAGACGGGGAAACTGAGGGCCGTGGGGGAGGGACCTGCCCAGTCTACCTCCCGATCTGGTCACCCAGCCTGCCCACCCACCCCCTCTCCAGGAGGAGGCCTGTCACGGCCACACACTGTGCCCCAAGTGGACCGGGAGCATTGCTGGCAGGTTCTGTCTTTGATCCCTGGGGTTTGGTGGGACCGGCAGTCACAGAGAGGTTTGAAACTTATTTCCCAGGTTGTGTATTATGCGGCTTGCGTCTCTGCCCTCCCCCGCAACCAGGACAGGGAAACAGGCTTGCTAACTCTTCTCTGGGGAGAGGCCTGTGCTGTCACTTACTTGCTGGGTCACTGGGCAAATTTCTTAACCATTCCCATGGAGCCTGTTTCCTTATCTGTGCCATGGATCTAGTATTTGTGTCTATCTTCTCAGGCTGTTGTAAAGATGAAATAAGATATGTAAACATAAGTGGTGGATAGTATTGTTGCCATGAGTGATAAGACTGTTCACAGAAAGTGGAGTGTAGGGTCGGGTGTTGCCTCTCGGGAGCACCGGACCAGTCCGCACAGAATAGGTTGCATCTTGAAGGAGGGAGCTCTCTGTTGCTAGAGGCATCCAAACAAAAGTGAAGAGCTCCTCTGAGTAGGGAGGTGGTTGACAGACTGATTGAAGCTTCAGACTGGAGCACACGTGGTGATTTTGAAAAGTCCATGATTGTAGGCGGGAGGGGTAGACCGGATGGCAGGGCCTTGCAGCCCAGCCTGCTGCTGGGCAGATCATTCCTGTGCCTGCATCCCTCTGTGAGGCCCTGAGATCTGGTGGCCACGTGGGGGGGGAGGGGGGGCGGGGGAATGCCAGAACTTGAAGAGCTGTGGTAGCTGTGTCAGAAAGAGGACTGGTCAGGAGGTCTTAGAGGACCTCGTCTCAGAACAGGCTGCTGTGGGGATATTGGTGGCTTTTGACTACATAAAGTCACAGCTGCTTTAAAAAAAGTCACCCTGATTCAAGTAGGGAAGGTCTGATAGTTTGATAAGAATGATTCCTTCATGTGCTGCCTTGCGTTCACAGCCAGCTGCATTCCCAGTGTCCGGAGCCGTGCTGGTATACAGTAGGCACTCAATAGATACTTGTTGAAGGAATGAAGGAATTCAACAAACACATCCTTCAGGACTGCCTGCTGTTTTCCAGGCACTGTGGTGGGTGGGCTGGTCTGACTGCTTTCTCGAGCTGGCAAGCGTGGGTGGTGGTGGGAGGGTGGGAACTTGCACAACCCAACCCCACATCTCCATGCCTCGCATTACAGGCCTCATTGACCCCCGTGATTATTGTCCTCACTGGGGGCTAATAACACACTTGCCGGCCTTGGCCAAGTTATATTTTTAATGTTTTTATTTCCAAGGCCAACACCTGATTATTTTTACAGGCATATCTTGATGCAGGCAAAAAATGAGATTAAAAAAAGGGCACGCATTCCTGTGCCCTACCCTGGTTCTTTCACTGTTGGTGAACGTTCGTTCGCGGGTGTCGACGCTTTAAATCTGAAATAATAGCCCTTTGTATGGGAGTCGGGAAACCAGCACCCACATGAGAGATAATTCACCTTGACCAGTAAGACTTTCTCCCCTTCGTCTGCCCTGTAGGTAAAGGCAGATCTTCAGGATGGTGCTTTGGGGTCAGAACTGTGCATTCATGGGGTTCCGCGGCATAGGAAAGGTGGATCAGCTTTGCTTTCACGGTGTCCTCCCACCCGCTCCTACCTCCCTGCCCTCGAGGAAGAGTCTGCACGCAGGGAGTCACACACGTTTGCATTCATGAATGCTCCCGTCTTCTGTGCTGTGTATTCACACTCCTTCTCTCTCCCCCTTTGCTCCTCGGGCTTGCTGCGGGCCTGGTTCAGGCGGGCCTCATCCGCACGGACAGCAGCGACTACTTCATAGAGCCCCTGGAGTGGGGGCAGCAGGAGCAGGAGGCCAGCGGGAGGACGCACGTGGTGTACCGCCGGGAGGTCGTCCGGCAGGAGTGGGCCGAGCCCAGCGGGGACCTTCACAATGAAGGTAGGCACTGGGCAGGTCCCTGAACTCCCCCTCTGCCTGGACCTGCGGTATTTTTAGGTCACTTCTGACCTTAACTTCTTGAGTCTTGCCCTCAGTCTTCTCATCTGTAAAGTGGGCCTGGAGCATGTATCCTGGCAGAGAAGGCCCAGTGGGTGTGAGGGGCTCCTACAGCTGGCTGGAGTTGGGGGTCAGGTGAGCTACTCGAGCCCTCTGAACTGTGGCCCTAGGGACTCCAGAGGTCTGTGAGTGGCTCTAATTGCTTCGGAAGCAATTTCCCTGCCTAGGAGAAAGTGTAATGGCTGCAATTAGCTCTTCCCGCCCCCTAAAAATCAACTCAGGCCTTGGGGGACAGAGCAGGGAAGGTCTTAGGGCACTTACAGGGGGCATTGCCAGCTATCAGGGCATCGGGGTCCCCTTTGTGTCCAACAGACCATTTTTAAATCCTACATCCAATACTGTTGGCTGTGAGACCCTAACCAGGTTACTTAACATCTCTGAACCTCGTTTTCTAATCTGTAAAGTGGGGGCAGTTGTGGCTGTGCCTGGTTGTGTGTATTAGTGACAGTCCATGTAAAAATCCAAGAGTGGAGCCGCATGTAGCAGGTGTCACTCCAGTATTGTAATTAGGCTAAGTACTGAGCGGTTAGAGAGAGAACCGCCAAGAGCAGGAGTGACCTTGCAGCCTAGGGATGGGCACAGGAGCCCACACACCAGCAGCACTCAGGACCTGTGCTCGCGGGAGTGAAGTGGGAGAGGTAGCGTGTGCTGGTCCCCGGCCCATGGCCAGCTGCACTGTCTGACTTAGCTTTGTCACGAAGCCCCTTGGGTCAAGAGGACGTGAGGAGGCCTTGAGTGGAATCTGGCCATGAATGGACCACACCCTCCTGCGGGGGCCCTGGTGGGATGGGGCCCAGCGGGAAGGAATGCGTGGAGACCAGTTGTCCCCACATACATGCCTCCTTTGAAGCTCCAGCTGCTCTCCCAGGGTCGCTCGTAGGAGAGGCTGAGCTGGGTGGTGGAGGGCTCTGCGGGCCCGGGGTAGGGGCTCGGGGTTGCTGGGGTGGATTTCAGCGGCAGCCTGGGGCAGCACCCTGCCTTCCACTGTGGCTGGAAAGGACCAGTCTACCTGGGCTCTATTTTATCTGAGGCCGGTTTGGAACAAAAGACCATAAATATCCCTTTTTAGGGAGATCCTGGGGAAGTTCTGCTCCATGGCCGTGAACTTGGAACCAACCACCTTGCTTGCCATCACGGTCAGTGGCTGAGAAGCCCAGACCGCTGAGCTCACAGAGTTAGCATTCAGGTCCCGGAAGGCTAGTGGAGCTCCCCATCATCAGGGGACTCCTGGGCCTGTGGGCAATGCCTTGCCCTGGGCCCACCTGTGCCCCTCCTTAGAAAGACAAGTGGCAGTAGAGGGCTGGCTTGGAATCTTGTGGCCCTCACTGTTATTTTAAGACCACTGCCCGGTCTGAGCACAGTGAGTCTATTAGCATTTCTGGCTGTGCCTGTCACTATTTATCATTCTGGATAAAGTCGAAAGGTTTCACCTCACGTCTGTGGGTATACCTCTGAGCACTCAGAGAAATGTCTCAGAGGCCTAGGCCAGCCGGTCAGAGCTTGCTTTGCTGCCAATAAACGGGCTTTTGAGAAATCTGCCTCAGCCTGAGCTCCTTTCTCCATCCCTGTCTTCCCCTGTGTCCCAGCCCAGATCAGGTATCCCGGTTCCTGGATCCAGCTTCTTGTCCCAGACAGACTGGGGGGTTCCTGGAAGACAGCTACATCTTCATGATCTTTGTTCCATCACATGACCTCTGCTACCCTACAGGGTACGGCTCTTCTCAAGGAAAGAGAGGAGGCATCAGAAGACCCATCAGGTTGATTTTCTAGCTGAGCTGCGGCCTGTGGAGGGGTTTCAGCCCCCTGGGCCCCACTGTAGAAGTACCTGACAGGCACCGATGAACTCGGGCAGCGAAGGGGACTCTTTTTGGCATTCAGGGCATGGTCTTGACGGCTGCTTCCTGCAGAGAGCACGTGTGTACCCACAGACTCGCACACCTTGCACACTCGTCCACTCATACAGACACACTATGTTCGGAGTCTGGAGGTAGAGCTTCCCCTGGCTGGACCTCCAGGTACAGCCCCTCAGGGACAGCCCTATGGACCCTGCTTGGCCTCAGGGACTGTGTCTTGGACGCAGCCACACTCCTAATGCTGCCTTTCCCATCCTCAGCCCACGGTCTCGCTGTCTCTAACCCCTTCCCACCCTGTAGTCTGTACCTGCGGAGGGAACAGGATGCTGCAAGGCCATATGCACCTGTGCCCAGAGTTCCAGCTCCCTGGCTGGGGGCCAGGGCCACCGGACGTGAGGACAGCTCGTCCCTTCAGGGGGCAGCCAGCCAGGCTCGGCCCGGGGCTGCTGCTGCTGCTGCTGCTTTATTTTAACTTGAGCTAAAACCCACCATTTTCATCATTTTAAAGCATATAGTCAATGGGCTCTTACTGTTTGCGATGTGGTGCGACCATCAGCTCGCTCTGATTCCAGAACGTTTCTGTCACTCCCACAAAAAGCCCTGTGTCCCTGAATTAATGGCCACGCCCCTTTCCCCCCCTCCCCGCCCCCCCCCCCCCCCCCCCCCCCCCCCCCCCCCCCCCCCCCGGGCAGCCACTCATCTCATCTGCAGATACACCTGTTCTGGACACCCTGTGTAAAGGGAATCACGCAACATGTGGCCTTTTGTGACTGGCGTCTGTCACTTAGCCCGTGAGGTCCACGCCTGGGGAGCGCGCGTCAGTCATTCGTTCGGTGTGTGGCAGGTGATATTCCGATGGCAGGAACAGACCAGGTTTCGTTTATCTCTTCATCTGTTGGTGGACACTTGGGTCGTTTCTGTTGATGGGCATTTGGGTTGTTTCCATTTTTTGGTTATGACGATAAGGCCCATATGAGTGTTCATGTACAAGTTCTTGTGTGGACGTATGTCTTTAATTCTTTTGGGTATAGAACTTGGAGTGGAATTGCTGGGTCCTGTGGTAACATTGTATTTAACTATTGGGGCCACTGCCAAACTGTTTTTTAAAGCAGCTGCACCATTTCACATTCTCACCGGGCTTCTTGGGTGGGCTCCTGGAAATCCTCCCAGGGGCCCTGCTCCCCCTCACCCCGCTACTTGGAAGGTTACCTACTTCTGGCCTGAAGGATAAGAGACAAAGAGGGTGTGGGTAGGGCCTCTCAGGGCCTGTGGTGATGCCAGCAGGCCCTCCCCACAGCCCCACGCTATTTTTGCTGAGAGAGAAATCTGGGTGGGCCCCTAGAGGGCGTGGTTGTGGGAGAGTGGGAGCCTTGGATTTGCATTCTGGGCTTTGGCCATTAACCTGCTGTGTGACCTGGGATGAGTCAGGCAACCTCTCTGAGCCTCCTTTTGACAGACCTGGCTGGGAAGACTGTCAGGGGTCCTGCTGCACATTTCACTTGCCGTTGGTGACCCTCGGGGCCCTGCTCACATGTTGTGTGGGGAGTGACTGTCATTTAGTCTCCCTGCTCCATGGGGAGAATGCCTGGGGTTTCTCCCTCCTCTTTCCCAGGCATTTGTCTCTGGGCTGCTATACTCCCCACTGGGCTCAGGTGCCAGGTCGAGTGGGAGCGACAGCAGCCTGAGCCCTGCTCACCGGCCTGTGCGTCACTCAGAAGGCTGGCCACATGTTTCCGCTTTCCCCAGTGGGTGCGTTTTTCCAACTCTTTAGTGCTTTCCTTCTCTTGCACCTGTGGGCCACTAAACCGAAGGGAAGGTAAAAGGAAACAGCAGAGTTCCATGGTTCCCTGTTACCCTGTCCTCAGATTCCAGTTCCTGAGGTATCCGTGTCAATAGAAGCTGAGAGGCAGAACTTGAGTCTCTGCTAAGGTACCCCAGGAATCCTCCACAAGGGTTCCCTACACTGTGGCTGCTGTCACCCCATATTTGTTCACAGTGGATTCTTCCGGTGTCCTTCCCTCTGCCCAGGATCCTCTGTTCACCATGCTCTAGCCGGTCTGGCCCAGCTTAGATGTCCTCTACTCCAGAAGCTTCTGTCAACTCCCCAGTCCTGGTTTGGGTCTCACCACCTACCCACCGTCCACTCACCTAATAAGTTTGGGCCCCTCTTGCAGCCACGCCCCTTGATACATGCTGAGCGTGCCTTGGTGGTATTTTTCTGTCCTTAGCCCCATCACACTCTTTGGGAGATTCTCACCTAACTGGATATTCTTAGAAATCAGTCGTACAAATATCAAACTTCAGGGTAGGATGGTGGGGAAATCATGAAATGTTAAGGCTTTGAAGCCTTCTCAAGAGACACCAGGCTCCTATCCTGCTTTCTTAGTGTGCGGGAGGAAAAGTAATTTTCCCTTTACTCTTCTAGGTTCTTGACTGAGGCAGCCTGTAATAACAGATCCGCAAGAATAAAACGAACAGAAGTTTAACTCCATGGATAGCTCCTGCATACCTGGGAGAGATCCAGGGAAACTGAGTAACTCCCCTGAGTGGTCCAGGCCACCACCTTAACACCTCCAGCTAAAGACAAAAGATGTTGGTGGGTGAGGAAGAGGAGTGAGTTATGGGAGGTTACCAAGAAAAGCACTGTAAACAAAGGGAAGGCTCTGTGCATTTAAGTCATTTCCTTCTTTGTTGATAAGAGTTTCCCTGATTTCAAGTCACCCTCCTTTTTCTGGGATAGACAGGGAGACGCCCTTACAAATGAGATTTTCCTTCTACAGAAAACGTCTCTTACAAAAAGCTTACTTCTCGGCAATTTCCAGAGCTTTTCCCGTGTCTGCTATTTCTTAAAAATAATCAGTCTAAAAAAAATCCTCATGCCACAGGGACATAATTTGGGGGGGCCAGTTTTGCTCCCCTTCATTAGTTTTTCCCACAGCGTCCTCAGGAACCCTTAACTCCATTGCCCCAACAAAGGTTGCTCCAGTCTATTCAGACTAGAGTGTGGATGACTGAGAACTGTTTTGGGGGCTGCTTTTCTCATAGCAGCACCGATGGTGGTGTTTCCACGCCTTGATTCAGACAGACCCAGACACGCTTCTCAGGACACATTTGTTGACCTATATACTGGAGACAGTAACCTGAGAGTTGTAAGGATTGGATTGGACTCAATTAGATTGGGGGTCAGCAAACTAAGCGCCACCACGTGTTTCTGGAATTTCAGTTTTATTGGGACAGACATACTGGTCTGCTTATAGATTGTCTGTGGGTACTGGTATGCCAAATTGAATCGCTGAGAGGGAGACAGTACAACTCACAGAGCCAAAAATACTTACTATCTGGTCCTTTACAGGAAAAGTTTGACAACTGCTAGATTACATCATACGAGTTCACGAATCCTAGTTAAATATTTTTGCTTTTTGCTAAGAAGGCAAAGCGGTGGTGATGACATTTTGGGTTGCTGGGCAGTGATCGGGAGGGATCTGTGGGGGACATACTCCAGGGGTTCCTGCATAGGCTGCAGTAACACAACAGTTTTTTCCTTTATCGAGATGTTTCCTTTGATTTTTTATAGCCAGTTCCTGGGTAAGAGATCAAGGATGGCTCACCCCGCGTCACAGGAGGCAGGGGGTGCTTGGAGGGGTGAATGGGCTGGGCTAGGGCACACAGGGAGATAGCACTGAGTGGGAACTGGGACCCTGGCTCACAACTCCGGGCCAGATCCCCCTTCTCCGCTGTTCATTGCCTCAAAGACTCAGCCATGGCCTGCTGCACGGCAAAGGGCTTGTGCCTCTGAATTCGGCCGTGCAGAACGAGCCCTCCTGCTAAGCTGGTTTCCAGAGGCAGGAAAAGGGCCCACGCGATGGGGCTGAGGAGCCGGTGGGCGGCATCCGAGCGACAGCCGCAGCCATGGGTCTGACCTCTGTCTTCCCGTCCTGGTTGGCAGCCTTCGGCCTGGGCGACCTCCCCAACCTGCTGGGCCTGATGGAGGAGCAGCTGGGCGATGGGGAGCGGAAGCGGCGGCATGCCAAGGCGGGCAGCTACAGCATCGAGGTGCTCCTGGTGGTTGATGATTCGGTGGTGCGTTTCCACGGCAAGGAGCACGTGCAGAACTATGTCCTCACCCTCATGAACATCGTGAGTGTCCTCCATCCCGGGGAGGGGCGGGGGCGGCAACAAGAGAGGCCACCACTAGTCTTGGTCCGAGCAGCCGATTTCTTGGGAGCCCAGTGTTTTCGGTGACGTACCGCTCACTCCTCCACCCAGCAGTGAGACAGGCCTGAGCTGGGCTGCTGAGGCTGAGGCTGGTCTCCACTGTGCCTGCCCGTGCTGAGGGGTCCCCAGGCCATCAGC
>PITA01019815.1:0-36667 GCA_004023965.1 Spilogale gracilis
ACACACACACACACACACACACACACACACACACACACACACACACTGGAATATTACTCAACCAACAAAAATGATGAAATTTTGCCATTTGCAACAATGTGGATGGAATTAGAGGGCATTATGCAAAGTGAAATAGATCATTCAGAGTAGGACAAATACCATATAATTTCACACATCTGTGGAATGAAACAAAGCAGATGAACATAGGGAGAAGGAAGGAAAAATAGCATAAGATGAAAACGGAGACGGAGGTAAACCCTAAGAGATTCTTAACTACAGGAAACAAACCAAGGGTCACTGAAGGAAGAAATGGGGTAATTGGGTGATAGGCATTAAGGAGAGCATGTTACATAATGAGCCCTGGGTGTTATATGCAACTGATGATTCACTAATTTCTACCCTGGAAAGTAATAATACAATGTATGTTAACCGATATGTTAACGAAAGTGAATTTAAATTAAAAAAATAAAGAACTGAAGAGAGAGAGAGAGAGATAGAAGCAGAATTCTTGGGTAATAAGAGAATTAACCCTTTCCTTTGTTCTGAAAGGTGAACAAAGGCATGTAATTCTGTAAGTCCATAGTTCTACTGGGAATCATCACAGTTATAAGTAGGTTGAAGCCATATAGAAAAGGGATCCTGTATCACTGTTCTAAAATATTTGTGAAGTATTTGATCTCTCAGACTCTGCAATGCCATAAAAGAAGAATGTTATGGTGTTTTATGTACATTGTGGGTATTGTGAGACTTTTTCTTGGAAAGGGTTGGGGGTTGACACAAGATAGGAACAAAATAACACACAAGTCAGGAGCCAACCGAAACATAATAAGTCCCCAAATGACATATGTGCCATTGTAAATCACCATGCCTTCTTTCTTAAATCTGTAAATCACATGCAGAATTAAAGTGGTATGGTCCTTTGTAAAAGTTGGATTTTCTATGTAGACAATAGGATGACTACATACACTGATTTTTTTTTTAAAGGTTACTATCATTTACAGAGTACAATCCAGGGACTCTATTGAATGCTAAGTAAAGGCCGGCTTATAACTTGCATTTTGGCAGACACCCAAAGAATGACAGAGGAGTGGGAAAACTGTAAGGTGGAAAAAAAGAAAAGCTTCAGAAATGCCTTGTTTAAAGGTTGTTAGCATGGGGAAGCTACAAACGGGTTGTCTACAAGCAGGGCACCTTATGTGATTAGTTAGAGGTAATAATTTAACTTTCTTCATTTGGTCCTAAGTTGGAAGTGGGGATAAAAATTAGGGAAGCTGTCACTTAAAAACAATTCCTGGTCATTTGGAGCCAAATGTTATAGGGATTATTGCCTGGCTTCTTGAAGTGGTTGCTAAATATAATAGGCTGGCTTTTTAGACTGGTTACTGCAGACACTAAGGTGACTTCCCAGATTGGTTGCTGCAGATTGTGGGTCTGAGTTTCATTTTTATACACAATATGGCTATTTTCCATTTGTATATTCAGTTTCTCAACTTATTAGTCACTCGCAAAAGATTTTATGAATAGTAATTTATCACGGTAAAAATCCTATGATACAGGCAACCACTACTAAATATGAGGAAATTAAACCTACACAAATCAATAAACAGCTTAAGTTTACCCAGGTTAAGAAGTGTGGTGGTGATGTGCTTTGAGTTCTCTCATGTATTGTTCCTAATTTGTATAGCAGCGCTAACCAATAGAACTTTCTGTGAACAAATGTTAATAAATTCTGTAGTCCAATAAGAGAACTCAAGGCCAAATGTGGCTCTTGAGCACTTGAAAGGTGGCTACTGGGGTGCCTGGTGGGCTCAGTCATTAAGCATCTTGCCTTCAGCTCAGGTTATGATCCTGGAGTCCCAGACTGACCTGAGCATTGGGCTCCCAGCTCCACAGGAAGCCTGCTTCTCTCTCTCTCATTCCCCCTGCTGTGTTCCCTCTCTAGCTGTGTTTCTCCCTGTAAAATAAATTAATAAAATCTTAGAAAGAAAAAAAGAAATAAGGCTATTTGACTGAAGAACTTAATTGTTAACTATGCTTAAGTTTAATTAGTGTATGGCTCATGGCCTCTGTATGAAAGAACATAACTCTATAGAATACAGAATATTTCTCTGAAAATAGTTTTTTTTTTAAAGATTTTATTTATTTATATGATGGAGAGATAGATTCACAAGTATGCAGAGAGGCAGGTGGTGGGGGGAGCTCCCCCTGCTGAGCACAGAGTCCGATGTGGGGCTCAATCCCAGGACCCAGAGATCATGACCTGAGCTGAAGGAAGAGGCTTTAACTCACTGAGCCACCCAGCCACCATGAAAATAGGAGTTTTGAGGGAAATATCTTCATTCAGGCTGCATTAACTAAAAATCATAACTATGTAGCATTAAAAAAAAGAAAATAAAAAAAGTATTCTTCCTAGTTCTGGAGGCTGGGAAGTCCAAGATCAAGGTGCCAACATAGTTGGGTTCTGGACAGCCCTCTTACTGGTCTGAGACAGCTGTCTTCACACTGTGTCTTTACATTGAAGAGAAAGATCATTTCTCTCATGTCTCTTCCCATAATGGCACTAATCCCATTTATGAGGAATCCACCTTCACTACCTGCTTATCTCCCAACGCCCCACAAACAAATACCAACAGTGGGGATCAGGCTTCAGTATATGAATTTGGGGAATATAAATATTTATTCCAGGAAATAAAACATCATTTTCAAACCTAAGTCATTTAAAAAGGAAAAAAAAAAAGTCATTTAGAAAAAAAAACAAAAAACAAAAAACAGGCGCACCTGGGTGGCTCAGTTGGTTAAGCGACTGCCTTCAGGTCATGATCCCAGAGACCAGGGATAGAGTCCATCGGGCTCCCTGCTCGGCAGGAAGCCTGCTTCTCCCTCTTTCACTCCCCCTGCTTGTGTTCCCTCTCTCGCTGTGTTTCTCTCTGTCAAATAAATAAAAAAAAAATCTTAAAAAAAAAAAAGAAAAAAATGGAACAGAGAAGAGACTAGCATGAAATATAATTGTGTTACATCATATATTTGTATATATGTATGTGTGTTTATATTACATATTTTATCTCTATAAGTGTATATTCTATATTTAATATATATGCTAGTAAGTATGTTGCATATAAAATAGAGTTACATCAGTTATAGGTACAGTAGAGTAGAATAGAATAGAATACTAGTAGTAGTATAATAACAGTAACAAGGAATAAAGCTGATTCACTACAATATTGGAAGATTAAGAATTCCAGTTGTTGAAGGATCAAAGAAACAACTGGGTTGCCAAAGATCTTTCTATATCCCAACTGTTCCATACATAGTCTCCATAGGAACAGTTGTCATTGGGTTTATATGACATTTTTGATAATCTTATTTCTATACCCCATTAGTCGATATTACTTGGTACTCTTGGTTCTTGAAAATGAAATGAGCCAAACACATTACACTTAATGTGTATAATTTTTCACTGAAACTAAACACTAATTTCCTCTTTAATCTCATATGCCCTTTACGATACACTACTTTAGGTGGTGAGATTCACAGTTTTTCTCCCTATATAGGCATTTAGCATACAAAAAAAATGCTAATGAGATACATAAAATGAAAATGTAAATGTATCATTTCTGAAATAAGAATCTTAAAGTTGTTATATCTCAATACACATTCTACTTAGCTAATATTTTATTCTTCCATTCAACCTAACAAATTTTTAATAGAATATATACTCTCCTATTATTGGCAAATGCTAAGCATCAAATTCTCTACCTTTTTATTTCACATAATGATAGATATTTCCAGTTAAAAGCAAGTCAAAACTATATTGCTTAAACAACTGATTGGTTATGCTTCTATAAATCTCACTTTTGAATCCACTGTTAGAGGAAGAATTAATTTTGTTACGCCAGATGCTGCTTTAAAATCTTCTCTCTCTCTCTCTCTCTCTCTCTCTCTCTGTGTGTGTGTGTGTGTGCGTGTGTGTGTGTGTGTGTGTGTGTCTTTAGCAAGGAATATTTTAAATTCTTCCTTCTATATTAACTAGCTGTAAATTTACTTCTCAGAATTTCTAGCAATCTTGCGTATGTTTAGAGACAGACAATCTTAATGCTTTTTCTTTTCTTCTATCACTTCAGTTAAACCACTGTTGCTGAATGACTACTGCTCTCATGCACTGAAGATTGCCAGTCTTGATCCTCACATTAATTGCTTGGTTTGGGGCAAGTAGACAGTAAACTTTTGAAAAAGTGAATTTCTGTAATATAATATGGTCATTATTATGTTGAGGGGCAATGGTAGCATTATATACAGAATACTATGGGAACGCAGACCTGGAACACTCTAGCAAACTTTGAAGTCCAAGGAAAGCTTCCTGAGAGAAGTATGATCATGAGATAAAGCTAATACTAAGCCAACTATAATATTAACACCAAAAGAAAGAAACAGCTTTTTTTACTCACTCTTTTAAGTTCCTTTTCAGTTATTTTGGATGCAGAAATTATAAGGAAATTATTCAAAGAATATTGTTTTATAGTTTTGTACCGTCAATGAGAGCTTGAAAGCATTGACATGTACTTGTTACCTTAATATGATTTTGATAATGGATAATCAATCCAGATTTACATTTTGACAGTCTAGAAGCAAAGTGAAACAGAGTAATCAAATATAAATCAAGACATGATAAATTACTCGTGAATAACCCATTTCAACATTTCCAAATGTTTCCTTCTCAATTCATAAATAATAGTAAAATGACTGCTTATTACAGATTTTCCTGCATGGAAGATTTTGGATGAGCAATTAGGTAAGAATTATACTTTAAAAATATTAACTAAGCCAACGATCTAAGAATATGCTGGGAAGGAAAGAGGCTAACAAGTTTATGACTCATTTACTAATTGAATCATTCCTACAACAAATATTTTCTGAGCACTTTCTACATATGAAACAGTCCTAGGTGCTAAGTATCTGGCACTGGAAAACAAAACAAAACAAAACAGTATCTGCCTTCCTGTAGTCTACTTTCTGGATGTGGGAGGAAAAAGTAAATAAATGCACACATATCCTCTTTAGTATTTTGTATGTGAGTGTATAAATATGAATACATTTTAGTAAATGGTCATATGCATTAAGCATCCTTTGAGTTGGAAAGCCTACATTTCCTTTTAAAAAATGTCAGTGTTTATGGGGACAGTCCTTGATTTAACACTTCTTTGGAAAATATTCCATTTTAATGTCTTTTGACTTGAGGTGAGACTTTGAAGGCCATTATAACTTTAACAAAGGCCACACTGATATTCAAATTTAGAGGTCTGGAAATTGTGATTTATTCATTAGCACTAAGAGAGATAACCTAACTGTTCAATTTGTAAAATGTGTCTGAACAAGTGGAACAACCTGCAGATAGGCTGTTTGATAAATTTAAAATAGGATGCTGCTGATTCGTTAGAGCTATTTTCAGGTTTATAAGTAGCTCTGTATCACTGTGCAGACATTTTTTTAAGGATCAAAAGTTTAAGCACACTTAACAGGGATAAAAAAAAATACAGAGAACTCCTTAATCTTTTATTTTTCCTTACTTGGATATCACACAGACTTGGGTATAATAATCCTGCTATGTTAAAGCATGCAAATGTGGGTCTTTTTTGAGGTCTGAACTTTGAAGATCCTCTTTAGTCTTTGACAGAAACATTTGGGCTTCTGTAAATGTAAGAAACACCCATACTCTTCCCTCAGACATCCGTAAATCATCTCTTGACTTCATAACTGCTTATACATTTTATTTTAATACCACTTTACTGTTTTTAGTTTTAAAGCGCACATTTTCTCATTTAGTCTTTCAATTTTTCAAAAAAAAATTTTTTTTGAAAAGTCTTTCAAAAAAATCAGAAGATATTCTTGGTTTTTTTAAAGTAGAAGTAGAAATTCATTAGGAAAATATGATGGAAAATGTTGTGATAGAGGAATGCTGTCAGACAAAAGAACCTCAGCCAATAGTTTCAGATTCTTATAAATAGGGCTATTTAGGATCTCTGACTCTAAGACAACTCTAACTTGCCACTAAAAACTGGAATAGGGAATTCACTGGTGAGCCTTGTTGCCAGGATGTTTGATACTATGTCTTGAAGGGAATATACAGCCTCTTCCACTGCCAAATTCAGGAAATACCAAGAGTGATCAGTGTGCTTCCTATATCTATGGGGCAAAATTAATTCTGCTTAATTTCCTCTTTAGAGTAGGGACCAATGGTGATTCAGCTCATTTCTCTCCTGACTCAGTTACTCTTCAATTCAAGATTTAGGGACATGAAGTAATTCACTTTGACCTTAGGAATTAATTTCATTTTTTTCTACCTAGACTACCAGAAATCCTTCAGAAGCATTAATTACTTCTTTGTTCAATAATTCTTTTATTTTGGTATGGATCCAGGAATATTTATTTTATACTTCAGGCTATAAAATCAATTTTTATTTGATTTAATTTCACTTTTTTAACTTAAATTCAATTGCCAATATATAGTACATCCTTAGTTTCAGATGTAGAGTTCAATAATTTATCAGTTGCATGTAATACACAGTGCTCATCACATCATGTGCCCTTTTTAATGCCCATCACCCAATTGCCTGATCCCTCTACCCACTCCCCCTAGCAACCCTTAGTTTGTTTCCTATAGTTAAGAGTCTCTCATGGTTTGTCTCTCTTTGATTACTTCCAATTCAGATTTCCTTCCCTTCCCTATGGTCCTCTGGGAAGTCCTATGTGTTGTTTCTTATATTCCACATATGAAACCATATAAATATCTTTCTCTGATTGACTTACTTCGCTCAGCATAATACCCTCCAGTTCCATCCTTGTCACTGCAAATGGTAAATATTCATCCTTTCTGATGGATAAATAATATTCCATTGTGTGTATGTGTGTATACATGTCTGTGTATCTTCTTTATTCATTCATATGTCAATGGGTACATCTCTATTCATTCATATGTCAATGGGCATCTTGGTTCTCCATAGTTTGGCTATTGTGGGCATAATGATCTGAGGGGCACCTGCACCCCAGTGTTTATCATAGCAATATTCACTTTATTTTATTCAAATCATTCCAGCTTCAGTTGTTGGGAGTTTTACAATTGGCTTCTGTATGCTTTTGACATGCCTTCATCATTACATGGTTTTTCTTGTTTCATTGAATACTTTATTTTCTGGCACTGCAAGGTGCTTTAGATGCTTCTTGTGTATCTCCTGCCCAGTACTAAAATTAGTTATTTCTTAGAAGAGTCCTGTCAAACACATAGCAACTATCTCTGATCTGTTTAACATCTCTGTAATTTTTTTCTGTAATATCATATAAATGGAGTCATACACAGAATAGCTTTTTCACACTGCTTCTTTCACTTAGAAATATGCTTTTGAGTCTCATCTATATTCCTCCCAAGTCTTGACTGCTCATTTTTAAAATAATTCAATAAAATTTCATTAACAGATATATTAAGTTCATTTGTCTATTCACTTATTGAAGTGTACCTAGTTGTTTTCCAAGTTTGGAAAATCTGAGCAAAGCTGCTATTAACATTCACATGCTGGTTTTGAATTCATTTTCAAATCAGTTGGGTAAATTACTTAGTAATGCAAGTGCCAGATTTTTGTCTTACAAAAAAACTGCTAAGCTTTCTTCCATACTGGCTACACCATTTTTACTACCATCAACAATAGATTAGAGTGTCTATTATTCAAAAATCGTTCCAGCAATTTGTAGTGTCTCTTTTCTGGATTTTAGAGATTCTGATAGGTATTAGAATTGTTGTTTTAATTTGAAATTCCCAGATGACAGAGTTTGAGCATATTTTCACATACTTGTTTGCCTTCTATATGTCTTCTTTGGCAAGATGTCTGTTTAGGTCTTTGGCTCATTTGTTAACTTGGTTTTTAATTTTCTTACTGAATTTTTTGTATGCTTTAAATACAAGTGCTTTTGCAGGTATGTGTTTTGCAAATAATTTCTCTCCATTTGTGGCATTTCCTTCTGATTCTCCCAACACTGTCTATCACAGAGTTAAGAATTTTTAATGTTGGGTGCCTGGGTGGCTCAGTTGGTTAAGCGACTGCCTTCAGTTCAGGTCATGATCCCGGAGACCCGGGATCAAGTCCCACATCGGGCTCCCTGCTAGGCGGGAAGCCTGCTTCTCCCTCTCTCACTCCCCCTGCTTGTGTTCCCTCTCTGGCTGTGTTTCGCTCTGTCAAATAAATAAAATATTTTTTTTAAAAAAGAATTTTTAATGTTAATAAGGTTAAACTTATTATATATTGTTTGCATTGTTGTAGCTATACTTAAAAACTCATCATAAAACACATATTTGTCTAGATTTTCTCCTATAGTTTCTTTAAGAAATTTAAGAGTTTAGTATTTTATATTCAGGCTAATGATCAATTTTGTATTAATTTTTGTAAAAGGTGAAAGATCTTGTCTATGGTCATTATATATATATATATATATATATATATATACACACACATTATTTTATATATAATGTATATAATTGTTCCAACACCATTAGTTAAAAAAGACTTCTCCATCAAATTGCCTTCACTTTGTCCTTTTGTCAAAGGTCAGTTAAGTACACTTTTGTGTGTCTATTCCCACCTATCTATCCTATCCCATGGAACTACTTCTCTGTTTCTTTGCCATATTATGCTGTTTTGATTACTGTGACTCTACAGTAAGACTCGATCTCAGGTAGTGTAAGTCCAGCTTCGTTTTTTTTAATCAATGTTGTCTTCTATATACTAGGTCTACCACCTTTCCAGTTAATTATCTAAAACAGTTTGCTGATATCTATAAAATAACTTGCTGTGGTTTTGAGTGGGATTGTGTTGGATCTGTACATCAAGTTGGAAATAACTGACTGCCTAACGAGATTGAATCTTCTGATCCATGAATGTGGAAACAGACCATTAGTGTGAGGATTTATGTCCCTCTAGTAAGTAGTTGAACTTTATTTAATATTTGCTGTGCTATAGACACCAGAACTTGTTTTTTCTCCCTTCTTGACTTTGATGCACCCTAAATGATGGGAAGGCAAAATGATGGCAAAAGGCAAGCTGACCGTCTACACTCCCCCACAAGGTGGGACACACATATCATTCCTCAGATACTTGTGACTGCCTAACAACAAAGCAGAAGAGAAACATGGTGAACTGATAAAGATTACAGTCATGCAGGACATGCAACTCCAGGGTAGGATAAAACTGTCTTAATAATTTACTAGAAAAACACAATCATAACAATTGCCAGACCTCCAGGAAACTACAGACTTAATTTCCTGGAGCCCTAATGCCACTGCCACCCCCATAGGATAGAAGACCCTGTATAATCAGTCACTCTTCACAAACATATGTTCAGCTCTTTCTGCCCATGTGTCCTGTCCCCATGCTATAATAAAAGCACCTTTTTGAACAAGGTAAAGTATATCAAGAATGCTTTGTTAACAATTGTGTTCAACTACCCCACATCACTAAATCTCTACTCTAACCCTAGGTTGGGTTATGAGAGGACCACCCCCACAAGCCTGGCTTCTGGGACTGGGGACACTTAGCAATACTTGAAGACTCAGCCTGACACAGAAAAGGAAACCATGCCATTTGCAACTCTAGAAAGGACTGAGAGCAGGGGAAATCTGAAAGCAAACCTAAACCAATCCCAGTGAACCCACACTTTCAGCTACCCCGTAAACACAAGCCGTGAGCCTGACACTAAATCTAACCTACACCTTCAACTTAGCCCTCCAGGAATGGTACCACACTCTGGACAGATCAGACATTCCATGCTCCTGGATCCTAATCCTAACTCTAGGTTGGGTTCTGAGAAGACTGACCCCAGAAGCCTGGTGCCAAAGCCCCAAGGATTATGGACACATGATCAATACCAGAGGACTCACCTGGAACACAGAAGGAATCTGTGCCATTTGCAACTCCAAAATGGATTTAGAGCAGGAGATATCTGAATGCAAACCTGGGCCAACCCACCTAGTTTGGAAGTTTACTATTATGGAAGTTTAATACCATGCTTTCTATTTTCTTAAGCTTTTTGTACTTAATGCAAAATCTACCTGGTGATACAAGACACACCGCTGCTAAATAAGAGAAAATTACTTCTCTGATTAACTGATTTACTGGGAAAGATTCCATCTGATTGTGAGTAATGGAGCTACATTCAAAGATGCATCTTATTTCCATGACAGTTATTATGAGCCCCTGCACAATATTCACTATATTATGTCTTTCAAACTTAAAAAATGGCTAATGTAGCCTATGTCCTTTGGTTCATGTCATTCACTTATTACCCCTTTGAGATTTACTAAGCCTTACATTGGCAGCAACTGAAGTAACAGAAAAACCAATGTCCATCCTTTCAAATAGAATCTTGTTTTATGAATTACACTCTTCTTTGCCTTGATAGTGGCTATTTCCTCATTAGTTTCAGGACAATGATACTACATTCACTAGATAAAATGTGAAGAAAAACCACACTGGATTTATAAAATAACCAAAATCAAAGACATTCAGTTTTCTAATAAATACATAGTGAATAGGGACACATGGAAAAGTGAGTGACTGACATAACTGACCTCATGAGCAAAATATCATAACAGAGAAGAAATTAAGAACACTTACAGAATAACAAGTAATTCTCTACTCATCTGCAAGATCTGACCAAAAATTTTTTAAATCTTAACTTAAGCAATCTCTGTCTTCTGTAATGAGATAAAACATTTGATCTAGTGGCGCCTGGGTGGCTCAATTGTTGGGCATCTGTCTTTGGCTCAGGTCATGATCCCAGGGTCCTGGGATCAAGCCCCACATCAGGCTCCCTCTCTCACTCCCCCTGCTTGTGTTCCCTCTCTTGCTGTGTTTCTGTCTGTCAAATAAATAAAAAATCTTAAAACAAACACACAGACACATATGACCTAATGCAAAACTGATACCATACCATTCTTGAGAGGATTTTAGAGGGAATAAAATGATTCAAGGAATGAGTGGGCTCCTTTTTCTTATGTAAAAATTTAGGGGGAGAATGATTAGGAATAGGCCTGCTAATCTGAAAAAGAACATGTTAGCAGATGGGAGAGGGAGGTAATGACACACTCAAATGCCTCACTCTGGTTACTGGACGAAATGTGGTGCTGGACAACATGTTTGCTGACATTAGATGTGGCAAACATCTTAGCAGAAAGAAAAAAAATTAGGAAATAATAAACAACAGAAAACACACAGACCCAGCTCCAAGCTTCATTCCAATTATAGGACTAGAATGAGCACTTGTATTATTTGCCATCCCTAAACTGAAGAGAAATTTATGGACTACAAGTAGGATCAACAGTTTAAGAAAGGACATGTAACTCTAGTATTTATTTTGTTGGTTGAAGAAAATAAATACTGTCTTTTCCTTTTGCACCCAAATAAATACTCCTCCTTCCTGTCTTCCTCTCTTCTCCTCCTCTCCATTTGTCCTCTCTCTTCTCCTCTCCTTATCTTATTTCTTTTGCTCTTCTTTCCTTTAAATCTAACAAAAGGAGTATTTAGTGAAAAATGTGTTATGCCATGAATGATTCATACAAACTATTCCATAATTCATTTTGCAACAAAATCCACGCAAATTAATTGTCTTTACTCACTGCTAACAAGTTAAAGCTTTACACAGTCATTTCAAATAGACTGGATAAAATTTGAGTTTAACTGGAAAAAAGGATGGACATCTCTCCTATAATCTCAAAAGACTATTTTGCCATGGAATAGAACTCAGATTCCCACAAAGGGAATACAGATATGCTGAGCTCAGTTTAAAACAAAACAAAACAAAACAAAACAACAACAACAGCAACAAAATGAAATTCAAAGGTTGTTCCAATTTATCAGTGTTTGTGCAAACCAAATGCATTAGAGGCATTGAAATAAAACAAAGATGAAGAATTACTATGGAACTTGAAGGCTAAACTAGAGCATAGAAAGGAAAGTAAAAAAGAACAGAGATTCAGAAAAACACAGTAACAACACCAAGTTGTTTTTTTCTAGCCACAGTGGATGAGAGTATGATAACTTCCCTAGAGATATAAAACTGTATACTGGTTTAATAACATACTGCATATTCAATATAATTCATGGTTTAGAAAAGGAGTTAATATATACTTTGTATTATGATTATTATTATTATCATAGAGAGGGAATTTGTCTTCATAATTTCTGGTAACAAAGAAACTCAACTGGTATTGGGATATACATTAACAGTATTGATATATTAGCTATTTGAGCCAAATATTAGTTCCACAATGGGCAAAACCAGGTAAGCAAATTCCTTTCATATTTTATCTATATAAATATTCCCTGTTATGCTTTATTTATAAGAGATTATTTTTTTCTATTTCTCTAAACACAATTAGTTTTCTTTGGTCTGGAAAATATTTCAGTTATTTTACTTTGTGAAATCTACTTACTTCAAGATAGACGAGGCTTGTGGATATTGAGCAGGTGGAGTACTTTTTTTTTTTTTTTTTTTTTTTTAAACTCAGGGTGAATCTTGCTAAAGAAGCAAGATTCCTTTCTGACCTTTTGGATTGAGTAAGCATGAACTGCTTTATACTCAGCAAAACTTGTTTTTTAGTGATAAAAATTCCAGAAGAATAGAAGGAGCTTATTTCCAATTTTGTTTTGGCTCTCAACACACAGATTCATACTAGTTCCACCTACAATTTCATTAATGCATTTACTAGATTGTTTGGCTTTTAGTTCCAGTGGTCATGGAAGACTGTGAGGCATCCAATTACCCCAGACTCTCCCCACCCAGTCTCATCTCTATACTGGTGCAGACTATAAACGGAAAACCAAAACTTGACATGACTAGTGAGTAACAAGCCCTTATCCCCGATCTGCTATTGTAAGTGCCTGCTAACCAACTCTTCCAGAATTCACAATTATTTGTAATTTGATTCCCCAATTCTACAAATACCCCATTACAGACGTGAGAGTCCTGATATTTGGCAACAGCGGCACTGGCTTATTTGTAAAAACCACAGGAACTGCTGAAAACTCGGCGGCTGATTTTGGTAACATGAATGTTTTAATCTCAATTCGAATTTGACAGATCTTAAAAAACTAAGTAACAAAGTACAGGAGATTGTAATCACTCTGCTTGTCGTTGTCTCTTTCCAGGGAGGAGAGTTCAAAATGACATTTGCACATTTGTTCAACTTTCTTTGAATCTAATGGCCATCTTCTCATGGACACACATTTGGCTAGAAGTCTTCCAAAGCCATGCCTTGGTGGGCCTGTGGATTCATTATGGAAGCACTACAAGCAATAGTCACATCAGTTGTGATCATTTGTAATGTGATGGTCGCTGTCTTATGTCATAGTGGAGGGAAGAATCCTAATTAGCAGCCAGCATGCCAAAACTCTGCAGTCAGTAACAATCTGTTGCTAGTAAACCCGTTTGAGAGCATTAGTATGTATCTATCCCACAGAGGAATGCTTTTAAAAGAGAAACTCATTCCAAATCAGTTCAAAAGGTGATTTTTTTTATATATGTATGTATGTATGTAAATATACATAATGTATGCATGTAAACACAATGAAAATATCAATACAGTTCAAAAATATTATTTTTCAGCACTAAGCACGGAAGCTGATAATTTAATAAGGGTTATCTGAGTTCTCACAATAAACACATTTTTGTGCTCATTGTACAGTTGTGATAACTGAGAGTCAGCCATTTTAGTCATGTGCTCATGTTATAACAGCCAAAAACTAGTTGGCAGAGGTTTCTTTGTGTTTATAATCACTATGGAATAGGAACATGCCACAGAATCTGATTGATTGTAAATGTACCTTATCTCCATTAGAAGGAATTAATTATCAGGTAGCTCGTTTTTCTTTTTTTTAAATATTTTTAAAAGATTTTATTTATTTATTTGACAGAGAGAGAGATCACAAGTAGGTAGAGAGGTAGGCAGAGAGAGAGAGAGAGGAGGAGGAAGCAGGCTCCCCGCTGAGCAGAGAGCTGGATGTGGGCCTCCATCCCAGGACCCTGAGATCATAACCTGAGCTGAAGGCAGAGGCTTTAACCCACTGGGCCACCCAGGCGCCCTCAGGTAACTCATTTTTCATGGTACCTATGATTTATGGAAAACTTGCAACATATATGTCAAGTATCTTCACTTAGAGCATTTATTCCAAGTATTTTAAAATTTTAGAAATATCATGTGAACCTTTTAATCTATAACTTATATCGAAACATCTATAGGTATACAATAGTAAATTGAATATCTGTTTTGAATCCACTTCAATAGTCACCTCATGCTCATGTTTTTCTTTCATCTGCCCTATAAGCCCTATTCTGTTCCTTCAGAGTACATCACTGTCTGTACTTTCTTCACCTGCCCTGTTCAGCGTTTAGAATATAATAGAGATAAGGTTGACACCCTTGTCTGTTCTGAGATACTCAATTTTGCAGTAGTTAGCCATTCCATAGAAGAGCCTGTCATTACTCTGAATCTATTTGGTGTAAAAACTCAGGAAATTTATCTCAGGCTGTTTATTTCAAAGACAGACACCCTGAATTGGGACTGGGATATACATGTTTACTTTTATTCAATATTCTTCAGGCATATACTATGACAAGTAAATTTCCATTCTGAAGCTGATGTTAAGCAGCCTCTAAGCAAGTGGCAGAAGAATCTGCAGCATAAGGCAAATGCAATAATCCTGTTATCAATCCCTTTGCCTCTAGTTTATTCCCTACCCAAATCAATCATTTTAACTGCTGCTATGTAATCTTCCAAAATGTCACTTTCATCATGTCATAACATTGGCCGAGATGCTATAGTTTGTCAAAATTGGTTGTCTCAAAGAATAAGAATAATTTCCTTTCTGCATTTTTTGTTTCCAAACTGGCTTTCTAAATTTATATATTAATACTGTAACATTAATATTTTCCATGCTAATTGAAGTGTTTGACTAAGAGCTTTCATACTGAATCTTCCAGATTGTCTAACACTCCCTGAAATAATACTGAAGACGTGCTTCTTTATAAGTCACAATCTTCTCTATTTTTGCATTGGAATTTCAGAATAGATATTTTTTTTTCTGATTCTACCTCCCTAAACAAGCTTGGGGTTGATTTGGTCACAAATTCTATACCCTCTATTAACCTCCTTATTAAAGGATGATATGTGCACTATCTGTGCCTTAAATACTCCAGTTTCCTCGTATTTACGATGTAGGACTTGGGTAATGCAGGGTATCTGCTGCTCAACTGCTGATGTTAAATATCTGAAGATAACTCAAAATTCAGTAAATCTAGTAAAACCCAGTTACACTGTAATCATTGGTCATGTCACAACAGGTCAAAAGCTCAAAGGGAAAAAACACAAATTAAGAGACGTAAAGTACACTTGAAAATTCACTTATGTATGTCTCCTAGTAAAATATCCCCCGTCTACATTTATATAATATATATCCTTATCATGTTACATTGTAAAGGGAATAAAATTAAAGTCATTTGTCAAGTGTGTGTGTGTGTGTGTGTGTGTGTGTGTGAAAATACTGACTTTAATACTGGTTTGGGTAAAAGTCCAAAAACATAATGTGCCTTAATACACACAAATTTGTATATGGTTCTAAGGTTTCATGAAAATCATGCATTGTCCTCAGCCAGGTTGCTTCTATCTTTCTTTTGAGTATGATGAATACCAATGAAGCACGATTTTTCAAACAGTGTTCTGAAGTTCTATCAACGTCATGCTAGGCCACATTTACAAGCTTACTTCATGGGTCAAAATTACTTTGACCTTCCCAATACAATGTCATAGTATTTTGGTTTTGAATCCCTGTGTTCTCAATCCATTCCTTTCTTCAGCATAATGCAACATATATATTATACATCCATGTCCTATGTCATACAGATCATGTATTGATCTTACCTAGAGTTGCTACAGAGCTAGAAGAGTTCCAAATCGCTTTTACTGACTATATCACTTTAAGAAATATCCTACATCTTTATACTTTTATCCTAAATATATATAAAAAGTGATTTCACAATTGTTCATTTGTTCACCTGTTAGTTTAATAAATATTTAATAGATGTACTTATATATTAGACCCAGTGAATAAAAGTATGGGTAAGGTGGAGTTCTCACTTTCAAGGTCTTAAACAGTAATGAAAGCCAGTAGCTAAACAATAAAAAAATCTCAATTTCTCATGTTTGCAAGCAACAAGAACAGGATATATGAAAATGCAAACTTTGGCAAGTACCCAATCTTATCAAGTAAGGGAGGGCACAAATACAAATAAGCTAGTAATAATGGAAATTGGCACTTGTTGTTTACCGTATAAAACATAAAGTGCATTATTTAGTTCAATTACACAACAAAATTTTAGCTACATTGACATTCTAGATAGGATAATGAAGGCTAGATAAGTTCAGAAAGTTGCACTGTGCCCAGTATGTTTAACTATTAGTTATATTACATCATGTGAGAGTCAGAGTATCTTTAAATTGAGGTCTGAGTGACAGGTCTAAGATAAAAAGAAAAAAAAATAGAGAGTGAGGGGGATAGATTCTATGCAGAAATATATCATGTTCAAAGGCCAGAGACAAGGAAAGAAAAATGCATTTGTGGAATTAAAAACTTTTCAGGATCAACTGAATAAAGAATAGAGTGAGATATAACTCTACTCTAGATCTCAAGAGTCATATCATAACATATTAAATTTAGAGACAATTTTAAGAAAGGAATGAAAGTGATAAGAAGATAGTAAATATTTTATGACAAAGATATGATAAGGTTTGTAGAAAGGTATGCAGAAAAACCATTCTGCCTGCAATGTGAAAATAAATTGCAGAAAGCCCAGTAAAGATAGGTCAAATTATTTGGGATGAACCTGAAATGAGGAAAATTCTCCCTAAATTTAAAAAATATAGTCTAAAATTTTGAAGAAATGAAAAAATGCAGTAGTTTGAAATTCCCGTACCAAATTACAGAGAAAAGCCTGAATTCATAAAGGCAAACAGAGCATTAAAGCAGCAAAGTTTTTCATATTCTGATGGCATTTGTGGATACCATAGAATTAGATTTAAATTTCAAAACTTTACAGCTTATGGAGGAAAGAGTCAAAGCCAAAAAATAGCCCAAGGTAGGGAGTTTATAAGACACTCTGCCCTGTATTAGGGTGATCACACAAATCTCTACATACCTTTAGGATGGTAGCAAAGGAGAAATCCAACCATCCTACCCTACCCACATTAAAATTGAGTTGGTGCTGAGCAGGACCTAACAGCCATAGCAACTGTAACAACAAAGCTGAGAAATGGGAGGAATCCCACTGCCAACAGATAAGCAATGTAAAAATTCCTGTCCTAGATACACATGGTCTGTGCTGATCAAGGAACTTGAAGCAAGGAATGGGTATGTTACTAGTTTCAGTCTGGTTATACTCTTGGAAAGCAAACACAAAGCATTTCCAAAACATCTTTTTCTTAGACAGTGATCAGCACACAAAGAACCCAGGTGCACAGGGAGGCAAAGCAAGGTGCCAAATGTTCATGACAACAGATTCACACATGTTTTGCATATATACATTATTAAGTTACATTATTAAGTCTAAAAAGATCCCTATAAAATCAAGTCTGGGCAAGTTCACTGTAAGAACCATTATGAGCCTTTATTTAAAGAAATTTAAAGAAGATTTAAGCAAATATGTATGTATATCATGCTCATCAACTAGAATACGCAGTTATGTATAGCTATAGTGATAGATTAATCATTTTTTTTAAGATTTTATTTATTGATTTGACAGAGAGAGAGATCACAAGTAGTCAGAGAGGCAGAGAGGTAGGCAGAGAGAGAGAGAGAGGAGGAAGCAGGTTCCCCGCTGAGCAGAGAGCCTGATGCAGGCCTCGATCCCAGGACTCTGAGATCATGATCTGAGCTGAAGGCAGAGGCTTTAACCCACTGAGCCACCCAGGCATCCTAGATTAATAGTCTTAATAAATTCAGTACAACATTAAGTCTTAAGAGATTCAGTGCAATATTAAGTAAAATGTCAACATTTTAAAAAATCAACATTTTTTGAATGGAAATGTATAAGCTAAAACTTATAAGAAAATCCAAGGAAGAACCAAGACACTCTTAAAGACTGAAGAACAATTATGAAAGGAGAAGTCATTCTACCAGAGATTTACTATGAAACAAAATGAGTACTACTCTTTCATTTAGTCATAGGCATGGATAAATAAATGACTGAAAAAGAAGAGAGAGCCCCTAAATAAAGCTATGTATGCATGGTAATTCGCTGCATAACAGATGCGCCACTGCAAATCAAAGGGGACAACAGAGTTTTGTTTTGTTTTGTTTTGTTTGGTTTGGTTTGGTTTGGTTTGGTTTGGTTTGGTTTGGTTTAATAAATGGAGCTTGGCAATACTATGGTACTGTAAAGATTTTTATAAGACAGAATATTTTATAAGTAGAATATTAATAAATTCAATACTTGGTAGGAAGAGAAGTATACAGGGAAAACGTAAAAGCAACTCCAAGGGACTAAAAACAATCAACAAAAAAAGAAAGCTATTTTGGGAGCCAAAGTAGGGGGGAAACACAATTATTCAGAGGTAAAGACTGTCAAGGTTTTTGAAAATATCCTTTGGAAGCCTCATGAATATGATATTGATATTGTTCATGCAATTTTTACATGTGAAGAATTAACATATTGTGAGGAATTTTTGGTGTAAAAAAGTCAATTGTAACTTACTGTAACAGGCTTGGTGCTGTGAATGTGAGCTCTGCATAGGAAGAGAGCTTTGACTAGGATTTCTGTTCTCTGTCACATGCCTCTAAGATAATTATTACATAATTATGAGCCAGATATGTAAGAGGGTTGTCATATCTAAGTTGGAGTAAAGGGTATCAACAGGTTCCTCTCTGTTATACTATGAACAAATAGGGAGAAAAGCTAATGAAACAGGTGAAAACAGTTTGCCTGAGATTCAGAATTTTCTAAAGAGAAAATTCCTCATTTGAATGGCCATGTTTGACCACAAAATTTCAGCTTTCTCCATGGAGTGTGCTCTCTCTACTTCTCACTTTAAAACTACCAGAAATAATAAGGCCTTGTCCTTGTTCCTTCCTCCTTACACACACTACAGAGTGTGTGATACCTCCAAGGACAAGTAGATTCAAAGTCCAAAATAATAGGTACTTAAGAATCAGACTACAATAAGAAAAACACATCAGAGTAAAAAACCTACTATATAAACCAGATATAATAAAGCATAAGAAAATATTAAATTAGGAATAATACCTCAAAGAGATGATACATCATAACAACATCATGAAAGGGAAAAAAACAAGTGTTTTGAAGAAGACTAAGTATAAATATTAGGTAAAAAACAATGAGTTAAAATAATTCACTAGATGAAAAGAATTCACTAGATGAAGAAATAACAGAACGAATAAAACTTAAACATATAAATTAAATGAGAAATTCAATAAAGGAACTCTTATAAAATTCACATGAAAAATAAAGGAACAGGTGACATATAATAAAAAAGTATGAGATGTGTAGGATTACTACTCAGATAGTCCAGATGTATGTGAAAGAAAAAAAAATCACAAATTAATATATAGAATTTCAAAGAATTTACAAGAATATTAAGGAACACTCATTGAAAGTAATACAATAGTTTCAAACAGAATAGTTAAAAATCCACAAATTGAATAAGATCATCAGAGTCATTTTCAAAAGTTGTTAAAGTTCTCAAAGAAAAAAAAAAATCAGATTTTGACCAGTAATCATAGTAGTGACAAAGAGACAAGAAAACAGTAAACCATCTTTTCTAAATTTTCATAGACAAAAATGTGAACTGATTTTATAGTTAACCAATACTTTAATAAAACATGAGCATATAATACATATGTTCTCCATATATATAAAGTTTAAAAGTTTTACTAATATTGATCTTTGATAAAAATTCTTGGTAGAAATAACAAAAAAAAATAGTAAGAGACAGAGCGATAGAGAGAGAAGGATTTTTTGAAGAGAGAACTAAAAATTTAAATGGGAAATAAAGATGAGTAATTATGTATTCATTCATTCATTCATTCATTCATTCATTTATTCATTCATTCTTTCTTTCTTTCATTCATTTACCAAAGAGAGCAAGAACAAGAGAGTGACAGCACATGCTAAGGGAGCAGCCTAGAAGCCTAGAAGATATAGTTGAACAAACCATGGATGAAAATTTCCCTAATCCAGGGAATGAAACAAGTGTTCATGTCCTAGAGGCAGAAAGGACACCTTCCCAATATCAATGAGGTTAGAAAAACCTCCAGGCACATAATTGTGAAATTCATAAATCATAAAATCAAATAATAGATCTTAAGGGCAGCTAGGGGGAAGTGATCCCTTACGTACAGAGGGAGGATCATCAGAATAACATCAGACCTATTCACAGAAACCGTGCAAGCCAGAAAGGGCTGGCAAAACATATTCAGGAAATTAAATGAAAAAAATATGCAACCAAGGATAATGTACTCAGCAAGGTTGACTTTCAAAATGGAAGAAGAGATATAAAGCTTCCAGGACCGCCAAGGTCTAAAAGATTATGCGACCACCAAGCCAGCACTACAAGAAATATTAAGGGGGTTCTATAAAAAAAAAAAAAAAAAAAAAACCAAGAGTGAAACAGAACAGAAATTTATGGAGGTAATTTATAGAAACATAAACTTCACAGGCAACATGATGTCAATAAAAACATATCTATCAATAATCACTCTCAATGTGAATGGCCTAAATGATCCAATAAAAAGGCACAGGGTTGCAGACTGGATAAAACAACAAGACCCATCCATATGCTGTTTACAAGAGCCACATTTTGAATCTAAAGACACTTCCAGATTGAAAGTGAGGGGATGGAGGACCATCTTTCATGACAATGGACCTCAAAATAAAGCCAGAGTAGCAATTCTCATATTAGACAAATAAGATTTTAATCTAAAGACTGTAGTCAGAGACACAGAAGGACACTACATCATTTTCAAAGGGTCTATACATCAAGAAGATCTAACAATTGTAAATATTTGTGACGCCAACATGGGAGCAGCCAACTACATAAGCCAACTGTTAAGCAAAATAGTCATATTGATACAAATACATAAATTGTAGGAGATCTTAACACACCACTCTTATCAAAACAGAAAATCAACAAAGAAACAAGAGCTTTGAATGACACATTAGACCACATGGATCTCATAGATATATTCAGAACATTCTACCCTAAAACAGCAGAATTCTCATTCTTCTCGAGTGCACATGTAACTTTCTCCAGAGTAGACCACATACTAGGTCACAAATCAGGGCTCAATCAATACCAGAAGATTAAGATTATTCCCTGCATATTCTCTGACCACGATGCCTTGAAACTGGAAGTCGACCACAAGAAAAAGTTCAGAAGAAAATCAAACACTTGGAAGCTAAAGACTATCCTGCTCAAGAATCTGTGGATCAAC
The DNA here is from genome assembly GCA_004023965.1 of Spilogale gracilis. Lineage (NCBI taxonomy): Eukaryota > Metazoa > Chordata > Mammalia > Carnivora > Mephitidae > Spilogale > Spilogale gracilis. Next base: position 21,540 of record PITA01019815.1, read on the forward strand.
CAGGAAATCAAAGAAGAACTGAAACACTTCATGGAAACCAATGAGAATGAAGATACATCGAACCAAAACCTATGGGATACAGCAAAGGCAGTCCCAAGGGGGAAATACACAGCCATCCAAGCCTCATTCAAAAAAACTTGAAAAGTCCTAAATACACCAACTCTCTTTATGCTTAAAGAACTGGAAAATCAACAGCAAATAAACCAACCCCACGCACAGGACAGGAAATAATTAAATTAGAGCAGAGATCAATGAATTAGAAACTAGAGATACAATAGAATACATCAAAGAAATTAGAAGCTGGTTGTTTGAAAGAATTAATAAGATCAATAAACCAGTAGCCAAAATAATCCAAGAAAAAGGAGAAGATGCAAATTAATGAAATTATGAATGAAAGTGAGAGATCATGACTAACACCAAAGAAATAGAAATAATTATCAAAAATTACTATCAACAGTTATATGCCAATAAATTTAACAACCTAGAAGATATGGATGCATTCCTGGAAACCTATAAATTTCCAAGACTGAAACAGGAAGAAATTGACAATCTGAATAGACCAATATCTAGTAACAAGATTGAAGCAGTGATCAAAAACCTCCCCAAAAAACAAGAGCCCAGGACCTGATGGATTCCTGGGGAATTCTACTAAACATTCAAAGAAGAAATAACAGCTATTCTCCTGAAGCCATTTCAAAAAATAGAAACAGGGCACCTGCGTGGCTCAGTGGGTTAAAGCCTCTGCCTTTGGCTCAGGTCATGATATCAGGGTCCTGGGATCAAGGCCCACATCTGGTTCTCTGCTTGGCAGGGAGCCTGCTTCCTCCTCTCTCTCTGCCTACTTGTGATCTTTCTCTCTGTCAAATAAATAAATAAAATGTTAAAAAAAAAGAAGGAAAACTTCCAGACTCTTTCTATGAAGCCAGTATTACTCTAATGCCCAAGCAGACAAATACTCCATCAAAAAGGAGAACTTCAGACCAAGATCTCTGATGAATATGGATGTCAAGATCCTTAACAAGATCCTTCCTAACAGTATCCAACAATACATTAAAAAGATTATCCACCATGACCAGGTGGGATTTATCTCAGGGATGCAAGGGTGGTTCAACACTCACAAATCAATCAATGTGATAGGACAAATCAGTAAGAGAAGAAATAAGAACCATATGGTACTCTCAGTTGATGAAGAAAAAGCATTTGACAAAATACAACATCCATTCCTGATTAAAACTCTTCAAATATAGGGATAGAGGGAAAATCCCTCACCTCATAAAATCTATCTATGAAAATCCCACAGAGAATATCATTCTCAATGGGGAGAAACTGACAGCCTTCCCTCTGAGATCAGGAACAAGACAAGGATGCCCACTCTCACCACTACTGTTCAACATAGTGTTAGAAGTACTAGCAACAGCAATCAGACAACAGAAAGAAATAAAAGGTATTCAACTTGGCAAAAAAGAAGTCAAACTTTCTCTCTTTGCAGATGACATGATACTCTATGTGGGAAACCCAAAAGACTCTACCCTCAAACTACTAGAACTCATACAACAATTCAGTAACGTGGTAGGATACAAAATCAATGCACAGAAATCAGTTGCATTTTTATACACTAACAATGAAAATATAGAAAAGGAAATCAGAGAATTGATTCCATTTATTTTAGCAACAAAAACCATAAGATACCTAGGAATAAACTTAACCAAAGAAGTTAAGGATCTGTATACAAGGAACTACAGAACACTCATGAAAGAAATTGAAGAAGACACAAAAGATGGAAGAGCATTCCGTTGCTCATGGATCGGAAGAATAAACATCGTTAAAATGTCTATACTGCCCAGAGCAATCTATACTTTCAATGCCATTCCAATCAAAATTCCAGCAACATTTTTCAAAGCATTGGAACAAACCAGCCTAAAAATATATGGAACCAAAAAGACCCTGAATCACTAAGGAATTATTGAAGAAGAAAAACAAAGCTGGGGGCATCACATTACCTGACTTCAGGCTTTATTATAAAGCTGTGATCACCGAGACAGCATGGAATGGGCACAAAAACAGACCAAGAGACCAATGGAACAGAGTAGAGAGTCCAGATATGGACCCAAAAATCTATGGTCAAATAATCTTTGACAAAGCAGCAAAAAATATCCAGTGGAAAAAAGATAGGCTCCTCAATAAATGGTGTGGGAAAATTGGACAGCTACATATAGAAGAATGAAACTAGACCATTCTCTTATGCCACACACAAGATAAAGTCTAAATGGATGAAAGACCTCAACATGAGGCAGGAATCCATCAAAATCCTGGAAGAGAACATAGGCAGTAACCTATTTGACATCAGCCACAGCAACTTCTTTCAAGACATACCTCCAAAGGCAAAGGAAAAAAAAGCAAAAATGAACTTTGGGGACTTCATCAAAATAGAAAGCTTCTGCACAGAAAAGGAAACTGTCAACCAAACAAAGAGGCAACTCACAGAATGGGAGAAGATATTTGCAAATGACACTACAGACAAAGGGCTGATATCCAAGATCTATAAAGAACTACTCAAACTCAACCTCCGAAAAGAAGATGAACACATCAAAAAATGGGCAGGAGACATGAAGAGGCACTTCTCCAAAGAAGACATACAAATGGCTAACAGACACATGAAAAAATGTTCATCATCACTAGATATCAGGGAAATTCAAATCAAAACCACACTGAGATACCAACTTACACCAGTCAGAATGGCCAAAATTCTTTGTTAAAAGCAGGAAAGAGCAAGCGTTGGAAAGGCTGTGGAGAAAGGGGAACCCTCTTACATGGTGGGAATGCAACTTGGTCCAACCGCTTTAGAAAACAGTGTAGAGATTCATTAAAAAATTAAAAATAGAGCTACCCTATGACCCTGTAATTGCACTACTGGGTGTTTACCCCAAAGATACAGATGTAGTGAAAAGAATGACCATATGTACCCTGATGTTCATTGCAGCAATGAACATCATTGGCCACAATTGCCAAACTGTGGAAAGAGCCAAGGTGCCCTTCAACAGATGAATGGATAAAAAAGATATGGTACATATATACAACAGAATATTAGGTCTCCAACAGAAAGGATAAATACTCAACTTTTGTAGCAACATGGACCGGATTGGAAGAGATTATGCTGAGTGAAATAAGGCAAGCTGAGAAAGTCAAGTATCACATGGTTTCACTTACTTGTGGTGCATAAGGAGTAATATAGGGGACAGTAGGAGAAGGAAAGGAAATGAGAAGTAGGGTAATTTGGGGAGGTAAACGAAACATAAGAGACTTTGGACTCAGAAACACCTGAGGGTCTTGGATGGGAGGATGTGGGGGGATGGATGAGACTGGTGGTGGGTACTGAGGGCACCTATTGCATGGAGCACTGGGCGTGGGGCATAAACAATGAATTTTGGAACACTGAAAATAAATAAAAGAAAAGAAAATTTAAATAGGAAATAAAGATGTGTTATTATGTATTCATCCATTCATTCATTCATTTGCCAAACAGAAAGCAAGAACAAGAGAGTGAGAGCACAAGCCGGGGGAGCAGCAGGCAGAAAGAAGCACAGATTTTCCACTGAGCATAGAGCCTGATGTGGTACTCGATCCCAGGAACCCAGGATCATAGCCTGAGCCAAGGGCAGATGCTTAACCAACTGAGCTACCCAGGTGTTCCAAGACAAGTAAATATTTTGTAAATATTTAATCAAGAGAAGAAATAGAGGTTAGATAAACCTCTTTCAATATGAGTCACTAATAATGGGACAAGAATCAAATAAGCAAAACAGAGTAGAAAAAAATCAAAAAAAAATAAAATCCAAAGCAGTGACACAGGCATAGAAGTGCACAAGCAGCCCCGACAGAGGGACAAGAGTGAGCATCACCCCAAAGTGACTCCTTCCCAGAGAGAGGAAAAGAAAACCACACATACCAGTTCACTGCAGCCCCAGCAGTGGACAGGGAGCCCAGATACAGTCAGACTGCAGGACTGACCACCCATGCAAGCTTCTCAGGGGACAACAAAAGGAGAACACCTTGTAGTTCAGGGCTACTACAGCTCTGGCAGATTCCTGGTCCCACTTGACTCAAGCAGAAACAGCCCAGACTGGCCGACTACCAACACAGGAACCAAACAGTGTCCACAACAAGTGAAAAGGGCCTTTGCAGATGCCTGAGCTGAAGGTAAATGTGGTTCAGCCACCATAGCAGGGTGCACTCCGCACACATAAGAGATACCCCTGAAGCTCTAGGTTCTGGTAAATAGGGGACACTGCATTACAGGGCATTACAGGATTATTTCTTAATAAGGCTTCTATTTTCAAAAGCAGGAAACAAAGCTGACTTTCCTAACGCACTGAAACAGACTCAATGAGTTAAACATAAAATTACCATACGATTCTGTAACTCTGCTACTGGATATTCACCCAAGAATACAAAAACACTAACTTGAAAGAGTTTATGCACCTCCTTGTTTACTGCAGTATTATTTACAATAGCTAAAATATGGAAGCAACCCAATGTCCATCAATGCATGAAGAAAGAAATGTGTGTGTGTGTGTGTGTGTGTGTGTGTGTGTGACATACTCACAAACACACAACAGAATACTGCTCAGCCATAAAAACAAATGAGATCTTGCCATTCGCAACAACTTGGACGGATCTAGAGGATATAATGCTAAATGAAATAAGTCACCAAGAGAACGACAACAATGATTTCATTCATATGAAGAATTTAAGAAAGAAAGCAAAAAGAAAAAAAAGAAAGAAACACTCAAGTATAGAGAACAAATTGGTGGTTATAAAAGGGGAGTTGGTTGGGGGGAAGGGTGAAGTAGGTAAAGGGGATAAAGAGTATACATTATGATGAGCACTGAATAATGTACAGAATTGTTGAATCACTACATTGGCACTCAAAGCTATTTAAAAATTAAAAGAGATAGGATGCCTGGGTGGCTCAATGGGTTAAAGCCTCTGCCTTTGGCTCTGGTCATGATCTCAGGGTCCTGGGGTCAAGACCCACATGGGGCTCTCCACTCAGTGGGGAGCTTGCTTCCTCCTCTCTCTCTGCCTACTTGTGATCTCTCTGTCAAATAAATAAATAAAAATCTTTAAAAAATTAAAATTAGAATTAAAAGAGATAAAAATAAACCTTACAAGTACAGAAAAAATTAAATAAATGGAAAAGAATATTAGAAGAAAAGTAGACTGAATTTGGATCTTTATGAATGAGAACTACTTGAAAATAAAATAAAAATAAAAATCTTCACTTTCAAACACTGGCAAATAGACTTTCAGATGTTCTCTATAATCTTTTCCTCTTGTGTTCAAACCTTTGTGTAATTCCTTACACTTGAATATGTCTGGGAACTGTACATTGCTTCTAACAAATATAATATGGCAAAGATAAGGGGATGTCACTCTCATAATTATGTTATATTAGACTCCACATGGCTACCAGACTCAATTTAGAGATTCTCCTTGCTAACTGAATGTTTTACACTAAATGTTTGTGTTCCCCTCAAATTCCCATGTTGAAAACCTAAGCCTCAACGTGGCTGCATTTATTGGTTGTATTTGTAAGTGGAAGCTCTAAGGGAGTAATTAAATTTAAATGAGGTTAGAAGGGCAGGGCCATGATCTGGTAGGATTAATGTCCTTATAATAAACAATGCCAGGATGTTCTCTCACCATGACCTTTCCCCAAGGAAAGGCCATGTGAGGACACTAAGAAGGTGGCCATCTACAATCTAGGACAAGATCACTTAGCAAAAACCAATCCTATTGTTTTTGTTTTTGTTTTTTAAGACTTTTAAAATTTATTCATTGGTCAGAGAGAGAGAAAAAGAGAGCACAAGCAGGGGGATCAACAGGCAGAAGGAGAAGCAGGCTTCCCTGCTAGCAAGGAGCCTGATCCAGGACTCAATCCCAGGAGACAGGGACCTGAGCCAAAGGCAGACACTTAACTGACAAAGTAAGCTAGGTATCCCTAGTCCTACTGGTTCTTGATCTGGGACTTAGAGCCTCCAAAACTGTGGGGGCATTTTATTTTTGGTTTGGGTTTTGGTTTTGGTTAAGCCCTGCAGTCTGTGGTGTTTGTCATGGTACCCCGAGAAAACTAATACACTTTACGACTGAAAAAAAAAAAAAGAAAGAAAGAAAGATAGCCACGGTGAACACATCACATGGTAGAAAGTGCAGGCATCCCGCAGGAGGTGAAGGCAATCTCCACTCAACAGCCAGCAGAAACTGGAGGCTTACAATGAATTCTGCCAAAGAACTGAGGAGTCCTGAAAGCATATTTTTCATTAGTCAAGCCTCCAAATGAAAACTAGTAAATAAGAAACAAACTCAGCAAAGTTGCAGGACACAAAATTAACATATAGGGGCGCCTGGGTGGCTCAGTTGGTTAAGCGACTGCCTTAGGCTCAGGTCATGACCCTGAAGACCCAGGATCCAGCCCCACATCAGGCTCCTCACTCAGTGGGAAGCCTGCTTCTCCCTCTCGCACTCCCTCTGCTGTGTTCCCTCTCTAGCTCTGTTTCTCTGTGTCACATAAATAAATAAAATATTTAATAAAAAAATCAACATATAAAATTAGCTATATTTCCATATACTAACAGCAAACAGTTTGAAAAGGAAATTAATAAAATAATCCTATTTATAAGCACCAAAAAGAATAAAAATAGAGACACATTTACCCAGAGAGAGGAGATAAAAAGTAACAGAAAAATTACTTTTAAAAAGGATGAGTAAAAACTTCTCAAATTTGATTAAAAACAAATATCTACACATTTAAGAACCTTAGTAATTCAAAGCAGGCAAAGAAATGCACACTGAAATACATTATAATCAAATTGTCAAAAGCCAAAGATAAACAGAGAATCCTAAAGCAACAAGAGAGAAACAACTCATCTCAAAGTATCCTTAATACTATTCACAGCAATTTTCTTATCAGAAACCACAGAGACAAGAGTGATTAGGGTAATATTTTCAAAGTGCTAAGAGAGATAACTGGCAACCAAGAACTGTATATTCAGCAAAACTAACATTCAAAAATCAATTAGAATTTAAAGCATTCACAGTAAATAAACTTGAGAGGGTTATTCACTAGAAGACCCCCTCTATAAGAAATGCTAATACTGTTGAGGCTGAAATAAAGAGACACTAAATAGTAGCTCCAAGCAACATAAGGAAATAATGAATGCTGGTAAAGTTAAGGTAAAAGGAAAAGCCAATATTGTATTTTTATACTGTAAAACATCCTTTCATTTCCATATAATTTAAAATACAGAGCATAAAGCAATAATTATAAATGTAGGGGCGCCTGGGTGGCTCAGTTGGTTAAGCAACTGCCTTTGGATCAGGTCATGATCCCACAGACCGGGGATCGAGTCCCACATCGGGCTCCCTGCTCGGCGGGAAGTCTGCTTCTCCCTCTCTCACTCACCCTGCTTGTGTTCCCTCTCTGGATGTGTTTCTCTCTGTCAAATAAATAAAATATTTAAAAAGAAAGTCTAGGGGCACCTGGGTGTCTCAGTTGGTTAAGTGACTGCCTTCGGCTCAGGTCATGATCCCGGAGACCCGGGATCAAGCCCCACATCGGGCTCCCTGCTCAGCGGGAAGCCTGCTTCTCCCTCTCTTACTCCCCCTGCTTGTGTTCCCCCTCTGGCTGTGTTTCTCTCTGTCAAATAAATAAAATCTTTAAAACAAAAAAAAAAAGAAAAAGAAAAATCTATATTAATGGTGACATCATGTATAAGAATGCATATTATGAAATAAAATAAGTGGAGGATCTAGATACAGCAGAAATGTATTTATGCTATTTAAGCTAAGTTGGTATCATTTCAAATTAGACTTATAAATTTGGGATGTTACACTCTGTATGATAATCAATAAGAAAATATCTCAGAAATAAACACAAAAGGAAATCAGGGAATTAAAAAGATAGACTACAGGGACGCCTGGGTGGCTCAGTTGGTTAAGCGACTGCCTTCGGCTCAGGGCATGATCCTGGGGACCCGGGATCGAGTCCCACATCGGGCTCCCTGCTCGGCAGGAAGCCTGCTTCTCCCTCTCTCCCTCCCCCTGCTTATGTTCCCTCTCTGGCTGTGTTTCTCTCTATCAAATAAATAAAATCTTTAAAAAAAAAAAAAAAAGATAGACTACAAAAATTAAAGCACTAAAGAAAGTAGTGACAGAGCAAATGAGGAACAAAAATGGCATATGTCATATAGGAATCATACAGTAAAATGACAGAAGTCCTTCTTTACTAATAATTATTTTATATGCAAATAGATTCAACTATCTAAAAGCTAAAATCTGTAATAAAATTGTTAGAAGGAAACATAGGGGTAAATCTTCACAATTTAGACTTGGCAGTGAATTCTTAGATATGACATCAAAAACATGAACAGAAGAGGAAAAAAAGATAAATTGGACTTTATCAAAATTAAAAACTTGTATGCATAAAAGGACATCATTAAGAAAGTGAGTGCAGGGGCCCTGGGTGAGTCAGTCAGTTGAGTGTCGGACTCTTGATTTTTTCTCAGGTCATGATGTTGGGGTCCTGGGGTCAAGCCCCAGGCTGGACTCCTCATTTAGTGCAGAGTCTGCTTGTCCCTCACCTTCTCCCTCTGCTCTTCCCATACCGCTGGCATGCAAGCTGGCTCGCTCTCTCTCAAAAAAAGGTGAGTATACAAAATAAAAATGGGAGAAAATATTTTCAAATCATATATATGATAATATCTAGTATCCAGAAGAAAAAACTCTTAAAAATCAACAAAACATAAAAATCCAATTTAAAAGTACACAAAACTTGAATAGATATTTTTCTACAGAAAATATAAAAATGTCCAACAAGCACATACAACAATGCTTAACATTATTAGTTATTAGGAAAATACAAATCAACACATAATAATATATCGCACACACACTAGTATTACTACAATTAAAAAGAAAAACAGTAAGTATTGGTGAAAACATGAAATGTGAAACTTTTTACACAACTGATGGAAATGTAAAGTGATTCAGTTGTTGTGGAAAATGATTTGGCAGTACCTCAAATACTTAAACACAGAATTATCAAATGATCTAGCAAATTCACTCCTAGGTAAACACAAACACACACACACAGACACACACACATGCACACACACGCACATGCACACACACACGTTGGAATCAACTGAAATAGTTGTCAACAGATTAATGAATACATTATAGAATATATATATATATATAGAATATATATATATATATATATACACACACACATACATACAGTGGTATATCATTCAGCCTTAAAATGGAATGAATTACTAGGACATGATATATAACATGTGTGAACCTAGAAACATTATGTTTGGTGAAAGAAGTCAGAAACAGTGAGCTACATATTACATCATCCACTTATATGAAGTGTCTACAATAGGTAAATCCATAAAGGCAGAAAGCAGATTGGTGATTGCCAGGTGCTTAAGGAGAGGTAACAGAGAATAACTGCTTTAAGGAGTATGGAGTTTCCTTGGGACTAATGAAAAATTTTTGGAGATAGATAGCTCTATTTGCTGCACAATACTGTGAATATGCTGAATACAACTGAATTGGTCATTTTAAAATTTAATATTATGATATGTGAATTTCACCTTAAAAATCATTAAAAAATACAAGAATGGAAATTCTACAGTAGAAAATTATAAACAAACAAAAAGAGCCATGGAAGCCAGTTTTTAAACAAATACACACACATGAACACATATACAAAATATGAAAAATCATACTTTGATAAATCCTAAAGAGAAATGCTATAAATTCAAGTATAAAAATACTAGTAAAATTAAAAAAACAAACATATATAACTTCCAACTTGATCTCAAACTACATAAAGCAATGGCTAGAAGAACAAGGGATAGAGGTACATAAATCAGTATTTGTTGTAAGATACTTTAACATGTATTTCTAAAGAGGACAAAAAGAACCCAAACAAGTAAGAGAGACAGGGAGAGAGAGAACTTGAAGAACAAAGTAATGAAATGAAATTTATACACAAACACATTAATGCTAATTTTTATATCAATTTTAAATGTGTATTTATATGTTTTGCTATTATGTGCTATGATCAAGTAATATACATTTATTTAACCTCACATCAAATACTTATAACATTAACTACTTGTAAGTTTATAATGATATCCTAAATACATCTAAAGAATCAACTTTATATAGATTGTGTTCTCTGGACCACAGATGAATTAACTTACAAATCACAATCAGAAGCATAGTTAATAGCAATCCTTACACTTGAAACCTAAATGATATATTCTATAAAAATATCATGCAAAAAAGCTAATACTTAAAACTAAACAATAATAAGTATATTTTAACAACTTTTACTAATAAAATAATGTCAGTAATAATATGATAATAATAAGGTGTTTGGTGACACAGAGTTTAGGAAGTACTTAGTGTGTTTTTGATTACCTTTATCCAAGGAGGATAATAAATGAACAAAAAAATACAAATTTAATTTAAGAAGTTGGAATATAGAAATTGAACAAACTAAGTGAAAACAGTTTGAAGAAATAATAATACTAAGCACATTAAAATAACTGTCTCAGGGGTGGTAGGGACATTAGATTGTAAATAAAGGCAGCAACGTAAAAATAAAATACACAAGAGAATATGGATATGCCATGGGCATGGACAGAGATGTCAATGATTTCTGAAACAAGGAATGAAACTGGGTATTGAGTTATAGTCAATACTGAATACAGGTTATTAAGTTACTTCCTTTATTTGTGGAACTAGCTGCCGGAAACCTAGAGTGTGTATGGTTCTTTTAAATGAAGGAAGTACATCTAGGCTCTTTCCAAACTCCATATTGTTTAGCTATTGTGGAGCCTAGATGTCCATCAACAGATGAATGGATAAAAAAGATGTGGTGTATTGTATTGTATAATACACACACACACACACACACACACACACACACACACACACACACTGAAATATGCAGCCATCAAAAAAGGAATCTTGCCATTTGCAATGGTGTGGATGGAACTAGAGGGTAATATGCCAAGTGAAATAAATCAATCAATCAGAGAAAGACAATGATCATATGATCTCAGTGATATGAGGAATTTGAGAAACAAGGCAGAGGGTTACAAAGGAAGGGAGGGAAAATTGAAACAAGATGAAACCAGAGAGTGAGACAAACCATAAGAGACTCTTCATCTCAGGAAACAAACTGAGGGTTGCCAGAGGGGAAGGAGTCTGGGAAGGCATAGGCTGGCTGGGTGATGGGCATTGGGGAGGGTATGTGCTATGGTGAGTGCTGTGAATTGTGTAAGACTGATGAATCACAGACATGTACCCCTGAAACAAATAATCCCTTGTACGTTAATTAAAAAATGAAAACAAGACAGATAAAAAAAATGTAGGAAGTACATAGAATGCAGAATTATAAATTAGAAGTCTGTAAGACATAATTTAGTAAAGAAAATTTCGAGGATGAATTGAAACATATAAAATTCAAATAAAATTAGAGACTTCAGTTTTTATGAGAAAATTTTTGGTCAAAATTATTAAAAACTTAGAGCTCTTTGGATTTTAGAATTACAAACAATGATCACGGCCCTCTATATAACATAGAGATATATTTTGTATATATACATATATTTTATGTAAGAGTTTTGATATGTAGTATTTTTGTTGTATTTCAATGCATTTTTTTTCTAATTTCCCTCCTGATTACTTTATTCATCTATAGGTTAATTAACATTTATTAATTTATAATACTCTCTTATCTCTTGATATTTATAGTATAATTGTTTTATGGCCAAAATATGTGGTCTTTGTGATTCAATCCATCCAAAATTTGTTGAAATTTTATTTATGGTATAACAATTTGTCAGAGGAAAGAACTTTTTCAGATGTATTTGAGAAAAAAAAATATATTGTCACTAATTGTTAGGAGCTCAGTCCCAGATATGTCCATTAAATCTTATCAATTGCATGATTACATTTTCTATATTCTTACTGATATTTTTGTCTGTTTGATTAATAAATGATTGGAAGAAGGGGGATGTTAAAAACTCTCAGACTATTATGGTAATTTTATTGGTTTCTTTTTGTGTTCTAATAATTTGAAAGGATTTTACTAGGTTCACACAATTGAAAAAAATATATCTTATAGTGAATTGAGTCTTAAATCATAATATAGATAGCCCCTTTACCATTAGAAATATAATTTGTCCTATCTTCTTTTGCTACAAATGTAACTATAGAGCTTATTTTTATTAGTATTTCTGTAGTATGTCTTTTCCACCTGTTATTAGTAACTCATGTCCCTTAAAATTAATATTGATGTTTTAACACTGAGTATATCAGAATATGAGTCTATTTCAAAACCAGAGCTTTCTGCATCCAGCTCCTTGCTGGGCGGGAAGCCTGCTTCTCCCTCTCTCACTCCTCCTGCTTGTGTTCCCTTACTAGCTGAGTTTCTCTCTGTCAAATAAATAAATAAAATCTTTTTTAAATAAAAGGATATTGAGTGTTATTTTAGGTCAAGGTGAATATGCTCTAAACCTCAAGAATAAGTGTATTGCTAAGTAAGACAAGGAATAAAAGTATTATGACCCAAAATCTTGTAGGAAATCCAATATGTGTTTCTAAAATGTTTTTGATATCATTCAAAAATATTTTGTTTAGAAAAGAAAAGCATTGAGAAGTCACTTAAATCAAATTTGAGCTCTAGCAAGGATATCTAAAATTACCATGTGAGGACAAATGAAATCTTCACATTGCCATTTAAAAGTGTAACATTTCCAGGGGGGCTAAATGGCTCAGTCATTGGGTGCCTGCCTTCGGTTTGGGTCATGATCCTGGAGATCTGGGATCAAGCCCAGCATCAAACTCCTTGCTTGATGGGAAGCCTGCTTCTCCCTCTCTCACCACCCCTGCTTGTGTTCTCTCTCTGGCTGTGTTTCTTTCTGTCAAATAAATAAATAAAACATTTTTAAAAATGGGGCTTTAAAGAGGTAATTAAATTGAGTTTACTAGGGTGGGCTTTAGTCCAACTAGTGTCTTTATAGAGAAGGAAATTTTAACAAAGACATGTACAGAGAAAAGATGATATGAAGACACAGAGATGAACATCTACAAGGCAAGGAGAGAATTCCTGGAACACATCCTCTCTTGTGGCCCTCAGAAAAAAAAAATTGACCATGCCAACACCTTGATTTTGAACTTCTACTCTCTATCACTCAAGAATATAATTTTTTGTTGTTCAAGACACCCAGTCTTTGGGACTTTATTATGGCAGTCCTAGCAAACTAATATGCTATTCCATTTTTTTCTACCTTATGTACTGGTGTTTCTCCTGTACACTGCATCTAGTATTTTTAGTTCAACCTAAGTCTGGTTGCATTCATTTAATTGTCAGGTGAATATGACATATTTGAATATTTTCCAACACCTGGTTCTCTGCTTTCTAATTATCTCATCTTTTCTTTTTTCCAACACAGATTTTTCTTCCATTTGATTGTTTTATAATTTTCCTCATTTCCTTCTTCCAAAGCCATTGATTTTTTAAAGATTTATTTATTTATAAATATATATGTGATATATTAATATAATCAATTAATTATATTAACATGATAATATAGTAATAATTAATATAGTAATAAATATGTGAGAAAGCAAGAGCACAGATGAGCATCGGGGAGGGGCAAAGAGGGAGGAAAAGAGAAAATCTCAAGCAGACTCCATGCTGACTGGGGAGCCCGATGCTGGGCCTGATCCTATCACCCTGAGAAAAGGATCTAAGCTGAAACCGAAAGCTGGTCACTTAACCTACTGAGTCACCCAAGTGCCCCCACAGCCATTAATTTAGAAGATATATGTTTCTGTTATTTTAGTGATTATCCAAGACATTGTATTTATTTATTTACTTCAGAGATTTTACTTATTTATTTGAGAGAAAGAGAGAGCATGAGCAGGGACGGGCGGGCACAGAGGGAGAAGCAGACTCCTCGCTGAGCAGGAAGCCTGATGCGGGGCTCAATCTCGGGACCCTGGGATCATGACCTGAGATGAAGGCAGATACTTAACAAACTGAGCCACCCAGGCACCCCAACCTTGGACACTTTAGTAAGTGTAGTTAACTTAGCGTATTCTAAAATGAATTAAGTCGTTTTTCTCACTCTTCTCCTGAACCAAAAAAAGGTATCCAGCATGCCGTAATTGCAAGCAAACTTACTCTAGTTCATACAAAGTAATTTATGTACCTTCCTTTAATCTTGCTTTTTAAAAAACTCTGCCAATTAGGATTTGTTACTTTTGCTTTGTATCACCCATATTTGTTCAAACTTTAGATTAAAAACCTATTTACCATTTTACTAACACTTAATCTCTTTTAACATGGCCAGCTTCCAGCGAGGATTACTTTTCCTCTTTTGAAATTTATTCACCTTTTAGTGGTTATCCCCATAAATAATTTAGAAGTATTATTCCTTGTCTTCTCACTGCTAGTGAGAAACCAGGGGCTCATACATTTTCAATTAATACATAATCAGCTCTTGTCCCTGATCTGTTTTTTGTTTTGTTTTGTTTTGTTTTTTAAGATTTTATTCATTTACTTGACAGAGGGAGAGATCACAAGTAGGCAGAGAGGCAGGCAGAGAGAGGAGGAAGCAGGCTTCCTGCTGAGCAGAGAGCCTGACATGAGCCTTGATCCCAGGACTGAGATCACGCCCCGAGCCGAAGGCAGAGCCTTTAACCCACTGAGCCACCCAGGTGCCCGTCCCTGATCTGTTTTTAAGGGCTTCTCTTTTCTCTGGGCAACCCTGAGTAAACTCTGAGTAGCCCATTTACCAAGATGTATCTAGGTGTACATTTTTTTGTATGATTACCTATGTGAGAGTCTTCCTTTTTTGAATTATGAGATTGTGTATTTCATCCACAATGATAATTTCTGAGCTATTATCTCTTGGATATTGTTTGTCTTTGATTCTTGTCACTGCTAATTTCTAGAATTCTTAGGAGATATATTTTGGACAACTTCATCCATCTTTTTGCTAAACCTTCATACATTTTTTTAAACTTTTGTGTCT
>PITA01019816.1:0-36537 GCA_004023965.1 Spilogale gracilis
CCGGGCTCCTCCTCCACAGGGCTCCTCCTCCTCCGGGGCTCTTCCTCCATAGGGGCTGCTCCTTGGCAGGGACTGCTCTCTGCATGGGCTACTCCTCAGCAGGAGCTGCTCCTCAGCAGAGGCTCCTCCTCCTCAGAGGCTCCTCCTCCTCAGGGGCTGCTCCTCAGCTGTGGCTCCTCTGCAGGTCCTGTGCAGCTGGAAGCACCACAGGAAATGTCAGAGCTTACAAGAACTACTTTTATAAAGCTTTTATAACGTTGCGTTTGATGCTAATTGGCAACTTAATTAGTTAAGTAGTCTAGTTTCTGGCTTATTGTAGTTCATAAATATTCAGGTATTGTAAAGCTGTCACACCTACAGTTTTCTTTAAAATGTAATGTTTATGCATATAATGGACGTAGCCTTAGTTCTATTGACATCTGGTCAAGCATTTGCTAATTTTATACTGCACACCGTTGAAATGCAGTAGAGCCCACAGTCCTGAACCTTAGTTTCTCAGTCTTACACATTTGTGTCAGCCGTTCCGAAGCTCACAGATCATGTCTACTGGCCCGCACGTGACGGATACGATGCAGCTAAAGGATTTTCTCTTATCAGAAAAAAAGACTGCATAGTAATTTTTCAAGAGAATGAAACTTTCCCCAGCACCGGCTACTTTTGCGAAGACTGAAGTAGAGCCCCCGAGCAGCTGGGTGTGTGTTCCCCTTCAGTTCCCCTTTGCCCCTGATTCTCTGGGAGCATCGCCGAGCACTCTTACTTCTGTGCTTTCTGCCTCCTGTAGAAACTGCCAGCAGTGGTGACGTTCGGCAAGTTAAGGAAGTCAGACGAGACTAACAGCACAACTGGCTAAAGTGTGGCCAGAGGTCCCTGGCATCAAGCCATGCAGAAGAAGTCAGAGAGAGTACACTTAACACCACGCATCCGTGCAGAAAGAGCTCAGCATGCGTTTGTTGAGTTAAATTGGATAAATGGAACCCTGGGGTAAAATCCCTCAGAAGACATCTTTGGAGGCATATTAGGCTGGATGGGAGAGGCATCCACTGAGCCCCATCCTCGGCCTCTCCCCGAGCCCCGACGTTGCCCTCCCTGTGGATGCCAGTTTCCCACTTTGGGGAATGTGGCTGGGGAGAGAGCTTCCTCAAGCTCTGGGCCAGCCCGTGGCTGTGACCGCTGGCTGATGGGCACACCCGTGGTGAGAAGGTGCGGTTTGGGGGTCCTGTCCTTCAGCTCAGGACAGAGCTGGAGAGGAGGACCCTCCGCTTTGACCTCAGAGGCTGGACCCAAGCCTGCACCGGGTGGTCCTGATCCCATCTGGAAGATTCGTCCCCATCTCCAGAGCACCCGGCTTCTGTTAGCCTCCCCGGGAAGGTATCCCCATCTGCAGTATGTGTTCACAATTAAACGACTTAATTACAATTTAATGATTAGAGATTAGACGACCAGGTTTCTTATCAGTATCACAGCTTTGCTTGGAAACCTATTTTATTCCTTCCTCACTATTATTAAGCGGCGTGCATGCTGTCAGAAGGACTTGTATTGTATGTGACATGCGGGGGGCAGTCGTCACCTCTAGTGCCGTCAGATCCAGGAGGGTGAAAGTTGCAGAGAGGGGGAGCAGGGAAGAGCTGCCCTGGGTTCTCTGCATGACCCCCGGCTCCTCTGTGTGGCCAGTGTCCTTGCAACTCCGCCTCCCAGATGACCGTCGAGTCCCAAGGCCAGTAAGAGGTGGAGCCTGGACACGGTCTTTATCATTCATGGCAGCTGCACATCAGCCACACTGGCTCCCGAACCCAAGCTGTTCCAAAGGGGGCCCGGGGACCAGGATGATACAGACCCCGAACTTACTCTTTCCCCCAGGATGAGGTCAGTTCATTGGACGGCAGTTTTGACTACGGCGTTAGGAACACTGGGCCCGCGGTCAGCCCTGTTAACCTGTCCCGTCTGCACCGTGAACCAGAATGCAAATGACAGAGGACCCAGTAGGATTTTCCTGTGGGACACTTTTCCTCACTCTTGTGTCAGTGAACCCAAATGCAGACTTCTTCTGCCTTGAAGTGCTGGCCTTAGGTATTTCCTTTTATGTTGCGTAATAGAGCAAAAGGTGAGACGAGTCATCCTGGTAAATTTCTTGTGTATGCCAAAGGTGGCAATGCCCTTCGCCTCTGGTGTGTGCAGGGGAAGCAGTGTTCCCTGTAAGTATAAATCTTAATTGCATAAAGGAAGGAGAAGGACAATGAGTAGGTGGGGTGGGTCTGGCTGTTTGTAGTCTGAAGTCGAAATTGTTCATTCAACAAGTATTTCTTGAGCCCACACTGTGCCAGGCCTAGACCCTGGGGATTACGTGGGAATTACATGCTGGTAGAAAAATGTGCAAACTAAAAGGTGATACTAAGATAAGAGTCGGGAGCCCTAGCTCTGTGCCTGCTGTAATTTGCTGTAGGGAGAATGCCTGCAGGGCCCTGTGGGCGGGGAACAGTCTGCCCCCTCCCGGCAGGCTGGGGGTAGGCCCCCCACAGGGCTCTGGGACATCCCCCTCAGGCCACACCACAATCTCCTGGGTGCCTGGGGCGGTCAGTGGGGTTTGAATCCCACCTCCCCTCCTCACCTACGTCACTCAAGAGCAAAGGATGATGAAAACAAACACACACAAAAGTCTATCTAGGACTGGAATAAGGGTGGATACAAATCAAAGTTAAGAGGGTGTCACTTCCAGATCAGGGGGTTGCGGTGTTTTCTTTTGCTGGCAGAGAGAAGGACCAGGCAGGTGGAGAGAGAGAAAAGCCTTCATTCAGGCAACTCCCCCAAGGTCACCTGGCACTTTGGCTTGGAAAGGGAACCGACCTCACCTCTGGAAAGCCTAGCACCGCACCGGGTTCATCCCCCACCTTACCCAGAGACTGTCATTTCTGCGTGGCCCCAGGGGCTGCTGTCCCTCCACGGGGAGTCACTCCCCTCCCCTCCGGGGCTGATTGGATGCTTTGCATGATTTTCTTCTCACTAACCGAGAATCCTGTGTTTTTTTGGAAGTATGACTAATTTTTTTCTGTTCTTAGCGGGCATGTATGTGAGTGACACAGCCTTCCTTTGCGAGGGGAGCCGGCTCTCCGCGCTCACCCCTGTCCTTTCTGCCTAGCGCGAGGCTGACCTCCGTCTCGCGCTCCGGCAGCTCTGCTGACCCTGTCCCTTTGTTTCTGTCTGCGTGCCGGCGCCGGCTGTGTGGGCAGCCCTCGGAGCACAGCGGTCACCTCAACTCCAGCTCCCGAGCCTCCTCCAGAGCCAGCTCCGCGCGGGCCAGCCCGGTGGTGAGTGTGCCTTCTGCTCTCTTCCTGCCTCCCCCTGCCCTCATGCCTGTTTCCCCCTGTCCTGCTGCAGGAGCCCTCCGCCTCCTAAGGGCCCCAACACAGCCTGGAGTAGGAGGGCTTTTATGGGACTCACTCCAGGTCTGAGCAACACACAACTGGGGAAATGCTTCCAAATCTCCAATACTACTATTCCATGATAGCAGAAGAGTGTTGCTAAATTTCTGAAGGATCCAATAAGACGTTAACAGGGCTTGGGGCTGACTGCGAGGAGGGACGCTTTGTGTGCTGGGGGGGAATGTAGCGAGGTGTGTGGATGTGTGGGTTTTGTTTTTTAATGACTTAAAAGTGCGAAAGATCAGCTTTCAACTTTGTAATGTCATCTGTCACTGCACCCAGGTGGTTTTTAAAACCATTGTCGCGTGAGCTGTCCCACCGTTTGGGACCGGGGAGAGTACGGAGCTGCCCTGCTGTGTCTCACCCGCTGGTCCCCAGCCCTTCCGTGTCCTTGTTCCACGTTTGTTGCGCGTTTATTCCAGGGTCTTTACAATTTCAGGTGGTTTCTCCTCCTCTGATGTTTGTACCAGCCTACCGTACGTTCTTTTAATGACAGGGGCGCGTGGGGCACTTGCCTGGCAGACCTCGGGGGTGGGCAGGCTGGCACAGCACCCAGGGGGCCGCAGCTGGGGCTGTGTGGTTCGCCTGCCCGCCCCCACAGCTAAGGATCGCCACACCCAACGCCACTTTGATAAATCTTAATAAATCCCAACTGCAAGAAAGCCAGGCAGGCAAAGTGGGTCTCTCGCTCGACTCCCCAGTGACAGAGAAGCTGGACTGTGGTTCTCACCTTAGCGGTAGGGCACCGTGGTTAGATGTGTGCGCGTGTCTGAAGTTCAGGGAGAGTCCCTTGTCATCAGAGGCCACCGAGCTGAGGTCTGCTGCTGGGACACATGCACTTGCTGCTTGCTGGTGATTTGCTCATTTTGGAAATCAGACAGTCTTTTCGAGCCTCGACGTTTCGTGCCAGTGCAGATGCCGGCTGCTTCTGGGGAAGCGTAAAGGGATCCTTGGCGGGCGAGCCAGCATCGCTGAGCGGGGCCACCGCATGCGCCGTGCTCGTAGTCCCCGACTCTAGGGCCGAGGCTGGGGCCGCGCATCTCTGGGCCTGCACTGGCGTTTTCCTGCTGGGGGGACTGTTCTCACCACCATGTACGCGTGGAGGATGAGGAAAGAGAAGACAGACCCGGGGCCCCATAGTACGACGGGAGAGCCTAGTGCTTTGGTGGAAATGAAGACTGCCAGCGCCTGCCCCTGCCTCCTCCCTGCCCCACGCACACCGCCACCCACCCTCACGGCCCTCAGGAGACCAGGGGAGCCACGGCCTGAGGCTCGGGCGTGTGCAGGCAGCTGTGGCGCGAGTCACCCCACGGGGCCCGGGGGGCTCATGGCTCCCCCGACGGCCCGTCCAGCAGCAATGGGAAGACAGTTGTTCAGTAGCACGAAATGTCAGTTTTTTAAATCGGGCAAGGTGCTTTTCGGGGTGTCGTTCGTGCCCAGCACGTGTCCGCTCACCACGGGGAGCCTTGGAGGTGCTGGGAAGAGAGGGTCCCGTGGGAAAGTTCACGGAGACTGTGCTCCCTCAGCGTGATGCTCTCTCACACTCACTCGCGTTTCGGGAAGTAACAGGAGTATGTGCACTTGGCAGAGGCGTCTGGGGCCCGCCTGGCGAAGGTCCGCGAGCCCCGGGGCCGGCTCCTGGGGAGCACGGAGCCGTGAAGGCCACCATTATTTGACTGCTTCGGGTCTCTTCAGGCACCCGGAGCAGTCACAGAACAAGAGGACTTCATCTAGCGGCTTAGACTGAAGCGGTCAAGATCAAACACAGATCTCGGTGTCTTATGCTTTCTACATCTGTGAAAGATGCACCCACACAAGCGGGTTCGGTGGGTGATCAGAGCCAGAGAGTCGGCATCAGCGTGCTCGGGCCCCGGGACCTGGGGACCACGCCAGCCCGCCGGGAGGGGGCCAGCCCCCGCTGCACCCAGACTCTGAGCCCGCGCCCTTGGAGCGTCTCCAGGCCCCTTCCAAGGGGAGAAGCAGCGGGTTCCTGGGCTGTCGGGCCCCCCGATCCTAAAGCTCTTCCTCGTTTAATTCTCGGTGTTTGCAGCGCAGGAGACATAGCTGTGCCTCCATCTGGCCCCACTGGGCTCTGAAGGGAGGCGGGCAGGGGAGGCCGAGTGAGACTGTCAGCTGTGCGGCTGAGCTGACTGTTGAGTTCCATACAAGCACATGAGCCGTCTTTTCTCTTCCCCAAGACAACCGCTCGTTTATAGAGGTCAGCCGGCTGCCGAGCGGTGGGCACATTTCACGAGCGAAGGTCAGCATCTCCCGGCCGTGTGGGACGGGCCATCCTCCCGCCGCATGTGGGCATCGATGCTCTTCACAGTCTCCTGTGGCTCCCGGGGGGTGATCTGTGGCCCAGTGACTCCTCAGGAACGTGGATCCAGGGGAGTGTAAGGGCGGAGAGGGGACAGGAGCCTCTCTGGGAAGGAGGTAGGGCTGGGGCAAGGGACAGCCCTGGAAGGCTGGGTGTGGAGGAAAGGTAGGTGCCCGGGTTGGGGGAGGAGCACTCTTAAAGAGCAGAAGTAAGCAGAATGGAGGAAGGGGTAGCTCTCCCACCTGAAGAAAATAAAGGTGCCTCGGCGTCTAAAGACCTGCCCGGCCCTTGGCCGTCTCAGCAGATGTCGGCCCGGCCTCAGGACCTCAGTTTCATCGTCCCTGTTCTGTAGAGAAGCTGTGAGTTCTTCTCTGACCAGTCTGGGGACTTCACCGTGAGGAAGCTGTGGTTCTTTCATTCAGCCAGTGTTTATCAGCCCCAGGAATGGTCTCGGCTCGGCGTTGCCATGGTGAGCAAGCAGCCCTGTTCCAGCCCTCGGAGATGCACACACCGGGGGACAGGCTGACAGCGAACGGGCACAGGGACAAAGTGAACTCCCGGAGACAGATGTAGGAGACTGCGAGCTGGGATCGGGAGCTGGTGGGCCTGGCCTGAGCACAGCCGCGCGGAGGGCCTCGCGGGGGGACGCCCGCACACCCGGGTCGTCGGGCCGCAGAATCCTGCCAGACATCCGCAGAAGCAGCCGTTTCTGACACACCCGTCAGAGCTGCCCCGAGCCGAGCCCAGATCCGCGTTCCTGTGTGTGTTTAGAGCAAACGTGAGGGACAGTCTGGAAGCTCCGGCCGATCAGCCAGGACGACGAGACCGTAGTGACCCCTGGTTTGTGTCGTACCAAGAGGCGGGGGCAGCCGGTGCAGACAGGCTACGCGGTGTGACTCCGGGCGCCCGAGGACAAGTCGTTCAGGAGAGCGTCAGTGTTATTGGAGAAAAAACGAAATTTCCACCAGTGGGAGACTTGACTACTGTTCGTATCCGAAGGAAAGTTGCCCTTAAGAGGGGTGTTCCCTATCGTCAGCTCGTTTGCTGAGAGGGGCCGTGCACGGACATGGCTTCTCTGGTCCCATCTTGCATCTGAGTCCTGGGTTGTGAGGTGGGGGCCAGGGGACACCGTGAGGAGGAGTTCCTCTGTGCCTGGCCCCTCTCCCGGGGTCCCCCATGCTCGCGCGCTGTGCTGTGACTCCAGGCAGGTGGGCAGGCCAGCCGGTGGTCGGGAGGGCTGGGAACCGTGGGCCTCAGCAGACGTGCGGCCCGCGGGACAGACATGATGTCGAAGGCTGGGATTCGTAAAATACTTTATGTGGGGCTTGCGACACCTGTTTTGGAAAGGAAGAGTGACCATAATTTAAAATTCAACAGAAATGTTTTAGAAGTGGCCATTTCTAGTTGATTTTAAAAGCTGTCTTTGTGTGCACTCAGTTGTGATTGGAAAACAGTGGTGGGCACGTGTGCCGTGAATCTGTCACTGCGATGTCTTCACGCCCGCCTAAAAGGTTTAGAGTTCCTGGTTCGGGGGCTTGACAGAGTGTGGGTCTGCGGGGTGTGGGGCGCTGGGCCAGGACACCCCGTGGCTCGGCCCCAGCCCCGAGCAGGTGTGGGCCTCCGTGGCTCACAGCAGGGGCCCCTGACGACATCCTTCGGACCCCATTGTGCCCTGTATCTGCCCCGTGGTGCACCCCGCCGCCCCGGACAGGGTGCAGAATGTTTTTCCATTTTGTTTCTTTCTACATTATTTTCAGAGGTAGAGTGCCGTGCACCATGTGGGTTCCTTGTCTGTCCCTTTGCTTAGTGGAAGGTGAGGGGTGCTTTATGACCTGGGACAGCCCTGGGCCGGCCCGCCCCGCTCCCTCTGGTGGCAGCTAAGGGGACTGCGGCAGCTCCTTCCTGTAGGGGCGCCTTCTGTGGGGCGCCTCGTCCTCGTCCTTCAGAAACGCCTGTGAGCACACATATCCTTTGTCCTTCCGAAACAGGCTGAAGACATTTACCCTAATGTGTACAGAAGACATTGGAAGCAGCAGTTAAGCAGAGATGAGCTGTGACACTCATCGAGAGTTTCACTTTTCCCCCGCGTGGTCTCTACTTAAAAACACATCCTCAATGTCCCCATTCTGAATTCATTATGTATTTCTGAGCAAAAGCGCTTCTTTTTCAACGATCTTTAAACTTTTTTTCTTAAACTAAAAAGCTAGCAATGGTTTTAGATTTTTTTCTTCCTTATTTGCTGTTTTGTAAATTCCAAAAGTAGCATTTATGTTGATGGTATCGAGGGAAACTATAGATCGCAGCTGGTGTTAAAGGACAACCCCCCCCCCCTCGCTCAAGTGTTTTCTGGTCTGGTCTGTATTCTCCCTCATCTTTATTATTAAAAAAAAACAAAAAAACATGGAGTCCTCCTTTTATGGGTGCAGCTATCTCCGTAGGTGGATTTCTGGACTTTTATTTTATTTATATACAGAATATTTATCTGCTGCTGATAAGCAGTTGGAAAAGAGTCTATGTAACCTGCAGAGGCAGTGAGCAGCGGGCTTCCCAGCGGTAACCTGAGAGCCTGTGACCATGGAGGTTCATGTTCAACTAGGAGTTAAATTAACTTCCTTCCTTCCGCCTCACGAATACCTGCCCGCTGACCGCGTCTAGGGAGTGAGGGCCTCGGGCCCAGACACTTCATATATTGAGTCCCCTGCACACCAGCTGCTCTACAGTCTGCTTTCGCCCAGTGACTCCAAGTTTTCAGGAACATTCTTCTTCCTGAATGGAGAGAAGAACCACACCTGAAATGCTGACACCATCACAATGAGAACACCGGCCCGGGAGTCTGGGGCTCTGCCAGGGACGGGGAGCACAGCCTTCTCGACCGGAGGCCCCCGCAGCGTCTGCTCAAGCTCGTGTGGCACGCACAGCTGAAGGAAGACTAATTCGAGGGGTAGTTTTCACACCCACGAAATACGCCAGCAGTGGCCGGAGGCGTGGCACACCGCGGGAGAGCCAGCTCTCTAATGGGCTGTCGCCGGCCCACATGAAGGAGTGGAGAAGGACCGTGCGATTGGGATTGCCTGGGAGGCTCCCGTGAGACACACAGGCTGCCGCGGGCTCGGAGGACGGCCGGCGCGCTCCCGTGGAAAGGGCCCTTCTCTGGGTGGGCAGCATTAGCGTCTGAAGCCCCCCACCGAGGCCTTATTTAACAGACTGGGAATGAGGCCTGTCTGCTCTCAGATCTGTCCCACCGGCCTGAGGGATGGGACCTCTTTGCTCCTGTTTCCTCTCCTACTCTTGGGACAGTGAGGAGGCAGTAAGGTGAAAACAGGGGTTCTTGCGGAAGATCCAAGTGGGCCTGGTTGGGGAGGGTGGACGAGGTGGCTTTGGGAATGAGACCCCGGGGCTGAGCTTGGGTCTGTGGAGCAGGAGACCCTTGAGCTGGTTTCAGAAATCACCTTCTGCGGGATGAATTCTGCAGGATTCCATTTGAGCCTCTTGGCTGGCTGATTCTGTCTTAGACTCTGTGGTCTTATTCTCCTGTTTGCTTCAGGTGTCCTACCCTCAAAGTGAAAAGTGAAGGTGAGATGGGTTTGGAGGAAAGAAGGTTGGGGAGCCTCGTGCTGAGGGATGGGGCGCTGAGGCCTGGAGCGTCAAGCCCTCTGTGGGCCCAGGGTGGGCACAAGACGGGGAGTGTGGGTTTTCCCACAAGATCCCCGCCTTTCCAGTGTCCCAACAGCGCTTAGCCCCGCACCCCCGTGCTCTCCGAGCCCAGCTCCGTGGTAGCCTCTTGGCGTGTCCGTGAGCCTCCGACCCCGCTCTCTCAGGATTCCTCGACATGAGTTGGGAATGGCTGTGGTCGAACGTGCGAGGGCGTCGGCAGAGCCCGTGGCTGCCCACCGGGTCTACTGGGCAGAGCTGCGGCTGCAGGCGGCTCCCTGGAGGTCAAAGTGAAGAACATCTGAGCTATAGGAAGGAGGACGGGAAACTTGCTAGGAAAGGCCCGAATACTTGTCAGCTTCCCCCAGAGGAGTTGGCGACAAGTAGGTACGGGGTCTCCTCCCACTCTGTGACCTTCCCCATGGGCTTCTGGAAAGGAGCCCTCAATGTGCAGAAAAAAGAAAAAGTTGGCTTTTTTGGGTTGCTCAGTAAAGAAAGACATAGCCCGGGGCCAGCCTCAGCCCGTCGACCCCCAGACTCCTGCGAGGTGCACGGCCTCCCTTGGGGGTGACGCCCGGGCTCCGTGGGCTGCCCTGGTCTGCCTGAAAGTCCTGCCCAAGGAAGGCACAGAGCAGCCTCGTGAAAACCCAGATTCTGGAGTGTCTCTTTTCACCCGGCAGGTTCTCCTGTGCCGGCACCCCTGCCAGCTCCCCACATCTGGGCATCAGCCCCACGGTGGTTGAACCAGAACCCTCGCTTTGGCTCCATTGTTCATGGGAAGGGGGAAGAGTGACAGTGGGCCCCACGGCCTCCTCATGCTTTGGAGGCCCAGGCAGCAAGGGGCCCGGCCCTGCCCTCTGCTGTAACCATAGCAACAGTGGGGGCAGCAGGCTGGGAGCTTGTCATTGTCCCCACAGAGGGACCAACACGCAGCATTGTGGGGAACTGTGCAGGAGCCCTGTGCCCTGCCCATCCCGTTCATTTACAGATCCCTGATTCCTGCGGTCAGTGTGCATGTGTGTGTTCGCGCGCGTGTGTGTGTGTGGTTCAGACATCGCGTTCCCATGGAAGTTATGAACGTTGAAAAAGCACCCGGTGAAGTTCCTGCTGGGCACCGGGAGCTGCCCACGAGCCGCCGCCGTGCCTGGCATAGCCTGGCAGGAGCAGATCCACGGGTCTCATTGGCAAAGCCATTTTTAAATGACAAAGGAAACTAATGTCCTGTGAGCGTCTTACTCTCTAAACCCGTATTATCCATTTAATGCGCTTAAGTATTTCGTGTTTGTCCATTTTCCTCTGCAGGTTGAAGAGAGGCCAGAAAAAGAGTTCACCGAGAAGGTAAGGAATTTCTGGAAGCTTTTCTGGTGTGTTGTTGGTAAACCACAAGGGGCCCCACGTGCATGGACGAAACTGATAAGGGAACATGTTGGTTAGTCTTGAGTGAAGAGGCTCGTGAGTGAGTGAGCAGGGCATGCGTGTGGCACCATGGCCTTTCGGGGGGTCCCCCCAGTCTCACTCCCAGCGTGGGTGTCTCACCCTGCAAAGAGCAGAGGCGTTCCCTGTGGGCCCAGGCCTGAGCACTGGCCTGATCCCGACTGATTCTCAGGCATCCATGAGACCCCTCCAAGTGAACCTCTCATCACTGCTTTCCATAAGCCCCTGGGGATTTGACAACAGTGCAGTAGACGTGGGGCAACTCTGGTTTTGTCTGAAATCACATTCACGCCTTGTGACGTTCCAGGGCTCGCGTAGCCTGCCCGGCCTGTCTGCAGCCACCCTGGCCTCCCTCGGCGGGACCTCCTCCCGGAGGGGAAGCGGGGATACCTCCATCTCTGTGGACACTGAGGCCTCCATTAGGGAAATCAAGGTAAGGCCACCTACCTGCTTATGACCTAGAGGAGTCTCTGGAAAGTCAGTCTTAGAGCGTAAATCTGTAAAGTTCTGGATCTTTCTTCTGGGACCAGCCTCCCTTACATCCCGTAAACACACGTTTTGGTCGCCCTAAGACCAGCTCAGTTGGCGTCTCCCGCTGGAGCTGCCCCCTGGGGCTCGGCCAACTTCTCGATACCCGATGTGCACAGACAGCTGGTCTCCACTTTTTTGGACACCAGGTTCCTCATTGCTCCCAAAAACGCCGCCTTGCCCTTCGAGTGTCCTCCCTCCCCTGCTGAGAACACACCCTCCTTTCCAGCTGTGGTTCACACAGTCTGCCTTAAATAAATCATCATTGTGTTTTAGTGATTTTTTTTTCTCCTCCCACCGGCATGGAAGCATGATTCTGTGGCCCAACCTCACAGTCCGTGGGGGGCCACTCTGAGCACCTGAGACACAGAGGCAATACGCAGAGCCTCACGGGGCTGGCACTTAGGCCTCTGGAGAGCAGAGCCGAGGCCCGAGGAGGAAGGATCGGATTTGGCTTCGCTGATGGAAGAATTTTCTTTCTAATAAGTAAAACTGGAGCAAAGGGGAGCCCACTGCCCATGGTGTGTGGAAGCTGGATGGCCGCCTGCCAGGGAGGTCAGGGAAGGGACGGAGCGTCAGCCAGGGCTGGGTCTGGGCTCCCCGAAAGTGCCTTCAGAGTCCTGGGCTTTGTAAGAATTTTTGGGGGCTGCTCTTAAAACGCCCTTATGCCCTCCCTGGACCTCCAGCAGCTCTTTGCTTGTTCCTCTGCTGTGTCCAAGTGCAGTTTGCTGCAATCCTGACTCGTCTCTGCTCCTAGTCTCGAGAGCACCATTCACTCACTCAGCGAGCATGCATTGAGGGTGTCGCTCAGACCAGACACCGGGCCGTGGGAGCGCGAACAGAGACTCGGAGCTCCGTCCGTGCGGGTCGGAGCTCGGCTGAGTCCTGTCTTAGGAATTCCCTCTGTCTGGTACCCGGCAGCAACCCGAAGACCTGAGCGAACTATGAAATAGGAGTAAAAGCACCTGTTGCTTTGGGGACCTCTTTTGCCTGTTTTATAAAATTGTACAAAAATACAATGATGCAGACCTACGTTTTGTAAAAGTTCGTGGAACTATTATATGAGATAGACCTCAATTTTAAGCTTTGTGACTTTGAAATCCATTTTATTTTCCTTCAACGCTTAAAAAAGAAAAAGAAAGAAAGAAAATCACTGCCCAGACTCCCCAGATGAGGGAAAGGACCCACAAGCAGAAAAGACTTAGAGGATGGCTTCTCTTTGTTTGTAGTCACACTCACTTTTCTCCCCCTGACGTCATTTGCCTCTTTTGCCAATTTCTAGGAACTGAATGAGTTAAAGGACCAGATTCAGGACGTAGAAGGCAAATACATGCAGGGGTTGAAAGAGATGAAGGTACCAGTTTATGGAAGTGTGGGCTGATGGCATTAACCCAGCTTAACTCCAGAAAACCCTAAAGAAGGCACGCAGACTGCATGCTCACTCTGAAGAGCCTCCCAACTACAGAAGTTGAGAGGGCAGGAGCGCAGGCGTGGCCTCATGCCCTGAGCGGCCTCCCCATGCAGCTTTTAAACGGAGACCTGAGCCCTGTCACCCTCAGGAGGATGAGTTACTAACACACTCCCTGATGCATGTTTTGGGCTCACCCTCCCCATCTTCCCTGTCTGCAGTAGTGCCACACAAACACTGCTAAGCCCCGGCGGGGCACCAGGAAGACCGTCCTGCTTGCCACATCTCTGAGACACCCAGAGCGCTTGCTGTGTGTTGTAAAGTTTCACGGGTTGAAGCAGCATCCCGGCGTGCAGCGTCCTGGATTTATTTGCACAGACACGCTTACGTTGTCACAGCCTTGTGGCCGTGTCCTCGTGGTGAGGGAGATGGCTAAAGACCGTGTTCTCTGTGGTCCCCGGAAAGGGGAGGAGTCTGCGTTTCCTGTCACGGGGACGCGGACCAAGAGGCCATGTTGGTTTTAAAATGACAGATTAACCCCTGGCATGCTCGTCACCTCTCCTTAAGAGAGGGGGACGTCATGGATGACTCAGCACCGGGAGAAGGGGATCCCCGAACCAGCCCAGGAGCCACGGGTCCCATGGGAAAGCGTCGCCCTGGTCTGCAGGTGCAGGCGAGCGTGCACGGGTCCCCGTGCGGCCTCTTCGGGGGCCTGACCACGCAGCGCCCACCTCTCTGTAGCTCCGGGTGGTTCATCCCCCCGGGGATTTGCCCTCCCTGTCCTAGGTCACCTTCCCCAGGTCTGTGCTTGGGGACAGAAACGCTGCCCCGTTGCCTGGCCAGTGAGGGTGTGAGCCACGGGAGGGCCATGTTCCCTCTAGGCGTCTCTTCCCAGGGCTGTCCTTTCAAAGGAATGCCCTCCGTCCTTCCGGGACAGACCCGGTGAGACGTGTGTAGCTTGTCGAGTCATCCTGTAGGTAGAAACTTAAAATCCCTTGTAACCCTCTCCTGGTTCACAAGCCGAGACAGGGGAGGCCTGGGCTAGGGACAGGCGCGGCCCCGGCACACCCGCACGGGCCCTTCCTGGTGTCCTGGTCCCATTTCCTGAGGGACTAGCTCAGAAACCTGCCCAACGGCCCAAGCTGCTATGACAAGCGCCACTGAGTCACAGGATTAGGCCCAGAGCCTCCGTGTCACGTGTCTCCGTTGTGCTGATGGCCGTGGAAGCCGTCTTCCTCCCCGACACAACTAAGAACTAACTTTCTGAGTTAATAACTAATTTTCTGAGTGGCTAATAACTGATTTGACCCCATTGAAAGGGGGGAATTTCTGTGCATTTGAAATTGTCCTGTTTCTTATCCTGATCCATTTGCCCTGAGAAACAAAGTCTAAAACTAGAGCTAAGTTTTCTTGGTTTGGGTTTTGTTTGTTTTTTCTTTCTTTTTTCAATGGCTGATGAACTGATCTTTGTTTTTGTCCTCTTACACAATTTCAAAAACACGACACGGTCTCTGCAGGACTCACTAGCAGAAGTTGAAGAGAAGTATAAGAAGGCTATGGTTTCCAATGCTCAGCTGGACAATGAAAAGACGAACTTCCTGTACCAGGTTGATACCCTAAAGGACATACTGCTGGAGCTCGAAGAGCAGCTGGCTGAGTCCAGACGGCAGTATGAAGAGAAAAACAGAGTGAGCGCCAGTGTGAGGGGGAACGGTGGGGGGAGAGTGTGCGTGTGTGTGTGTGCACGTGCGTGTGTGCGCGCGTGTGTGCATGTGTGCGCGTGCGTGTGTGCGTGCGCATGTGCGCGTGCGTGTGTGTGTGTAGATATAAACATTTTTTTTTAAATGACAGTTCTCCACTTGTCCAGGAAGCCCAAAGATCTGGGAATAGGGATGCCATGCTCTTAGCTAAGGAGTCTGAAATATTAGTGCGCACGATTTCACTCTGTGAACTAGAGTCACTTTTACGGGAGAACATTTTCATGACCAGAAAAAACCAGCCTGCAGAGAACCCCCATGTTTGGGTGGATACAGTTGGGTGCTTCCGGATTTTCCTGTCGGGGCGGCTGGCTGGCTTAGGGGGGCTACAGCCCTGGGTCTCGGGGCCCCACATTGGGGGTAGAGATGACTTACTAATAACATCTTTAAAAAAAGAAGAAAGATGTTCCTGTTAACACACATTTCTGGATTTTTATTTTGTTGTGTCTTAACGCCACCGAGAAGTAGTTGCAAACATATTCATTTTATTCTGTTTAAGAGTCACACACCTTCATTAAGCTAAAGTCAGTTAATCTATGAGAGCAGTGAGAAGGCCGAGCCTATGTTGAAATCAGGGACAAAGACTAATCAGATGTTCTTTGTGGGATGTAAAGCAAGGAATACTTGTCTTTCATAGTTTTAAGAATTAGTTGGTCTGTCAAACCCTAGGATATTGTCCAGCTTTTCAGATTTGCTGAGGTAAACGGAAAATTTAATTTGTGAGTGTCACCGTCTTTTTTTTCTTTTTTAACTGGCCTTATCCCCCAAATCCCACCCAAAGCTATAAGCATGGGGCCATTAACAACTCAAAGGTCTCCTTCTTTGACTGCTATTGAATTTAGAAGCTGGAGAAGAGTTTGTTTTTGAAGTTCCTGAGAGCTAAACTCTGAAACAAAGAAGCTTCCCATGAGACCTGCTCATGGAATAGATTTATATACAGTTACGGGAGCAGAATGCACACTCTGGACCCCACTTGTCTGCTCTAATGCTTCCGAATACTCCGGGATGTCCTCAATCAGGCATCAGGAAGCAGAGCAAGGACCCCCAAATTGAATTCCAGAGAATCTGGATGCTCCTGGAATGTTATCCCCAGCTGGGGGGATGGGGACCAAGCAGAGCCCAGTAGGCAGGCCCTTGTCACAGCTAGGAGGGGACCGGTCACCCTCAGACCTCATGAAGTGGGTGAGCAGGTGAGGCCAGGGTGAGAAGTGAAGGTCACATCCCTTCCAGAATAACCCCCGACCGACCTGGGAGGTGTTTTCCGTGCTGTCCTAAACTGTCGGGTGCCAGCCCATCCTCAGGGATGGTGATGGTGCAGTATCAAAGCCAGAAGAGCGTGTTGCCACATCCTGGGGGGCAGGGGGAGGGTCGGACTAGGGGAGTGGCTTTAGCCCCATAGTGGGGGCCCTGGAGTACACATTGGCCATCCACTTCGTAAGATAAGCTTGCCAAAGTAGACATATTTACCCCCTTTTTATCCTAAAGAGTATTCCTTATCAGGTTTCAGAATCAGGGCAGGTTCCATCCTAAGTCCCTCCCGCAGCCGCCGCCTCCAGGCCCCTCACCCAGAAAGCCCCCCTCCCGGGCCCTGCTGGCCTGGAGACAGGAGATACCTGTCCAGGGCACGGGGTCCACAGGCAACATTTACGGAGATCAGAGGGTCCAGAGAAGCGGACTGGTGTTGCTCAAAACACCTTGAAAACTGTGACAGCGTCATGACAGGTGGTGGTTCTGAGGTCAGTGTAAGTCGTGCGAGTGTGAACCTCCAAGGCAGAAAGTGTGGCGCCGTCACCATGTCCGTGCTCTTTGCGGCCCGTGTAGGAGCTCGAGAGGGAGAAGCATGCCCACAGCGCCCTGCAGTTCCAGTTCGCTGCCGTGAAGGAGGCCCTGAAGCAGCGGGAGGAGCTGCTGGAGGTGGGTAGCGTCCGTGCTTTGCTCTTCCTCGGGCATCTCGGGAGTGTCTGGAGGTTCATTATGAAGGTTAGCCGTGTTCTCGAAAACGGAGAGTTCAGGCTAATGCTCCGTGCCTCATTGAAGGGAGATAGTTCCTTTCTTGGTGAAGAGTCTCATTCCTTGGGGTCTCTGTGTTTGTGTCGGGAGGTGTGGCAGACAGAACGGCGGCCCCCGGAGATGTCCCGTCCCGATCCCAGGACCTGGGGCTGGGGCACCTTCCACGCCAGAAGAGACTTTGCGGGTGTGGTGAGGCTAAGGGCCTTGCGATGGGGAGGTGACCCTCAATGATGGGCGGGCTCGCTCTCCTCACAGGGTCACGCAGGGAGGCAAGAGAGGCAGCAGGAGGAGATACAGGGAGGCGGGGGTGCAAGGCTGGCCCCACATGAGGAAGGGGCCGTGAGCGAGGAATGCCCTGGGTTCTCCCTAGAGCCTCCAGAAGGGAATCCAGACCTGATGCTCGTGCCCCAGACTCAGCGTGGACTTCTGAGTCCCAGAACTCCAAGAGAGTAAATTCACGTTGTCTTTTAAGCCACTGAATGGTACTTTGTGACCTTAGCGATAGGACACTGAGACAGGTTGGTTCTAGCTTTTTCACTTGTTAACTTGAACTAGTGCCTGTAAGTAGGAATGTCCCCCAGGCAGGGTCTCTGCCCGCTCCTGGGGCCGCTGGGGGCCAGGCCGAGGGAACGGTTCCGGCGTGCAGAGCTGGCCACGGGCTGGTGCAGGAATAGGGCTGGCACCTCCTCGGCTCGGCCTGGGGGCTCCCGGGCAGTCACAGCTCTCAGGTTATCGAGCCCTGCACTTGCTCTCCCTGCTTAACCCCTTATCTGCTTTCTTTCTATCTGTTCCTACTCCTCAGGAAATCCGACAGCTCCAGCAGGAGCGGGCAAGTTATGTCAGGGAGATTTCTGATCTGCAGGAAACAATAGAGTGGAAAGACAAGAAGATAGGGGTAGGACTCCCGACTCTGTGGGACTGTTTGGAGGGGCGGTCCACGCGGACGCAGAAACGCATGTGTGAGAGCTTGCATGTGCCCCCGCGTGACACTCACTGGAAGCACGGGGACCCCACTAGCTTACTCAAGCTCGCAGTGTCCCTGACCTTGCAGTGGATGTCCGACACGGGGCGGGCATCTTGTCAACCCTAACTGGACCGTGCCTGTGCTGAGCAGGCCAGCGGCACCCCGAGACACGAGGGGCGAGCCAGGCACGGGGCAGGTGGGACGTGGGGAGGCCCGGGCCCCTCTCCTTTAACAAGAAAAGCCACCGCAGCCCATCTGCCTTTAGGGTGATGCGTAGGAAGATGGGAGCCCACTTAGAGGGCCTGCCACACTCCCTGATGACAAAGGCCTTCCAGAACCCCGCAGCCTGCCCTGCACCGCCGCGATGCAGATCTGCGGGTCTCGGAGCTCGGGCCACGTGATCTGTGCTGGTTTCCCCTTTATATCCTCACTCATTTAGGACTGGTGAGCATGCACACGTGTGTGTGCTTTAAGACCACTTCACGTGTATCTGCGACAACAAACACCAAGAGTAGATGTAGAAAAATAGTAGAAGTCGTCACCTCGGGCTTCTTACGCATTTCTTCTTATTCCTCATTTCTCTCTCATCTGAAAGGGTGCATGGCTTGTGCTCATTCTCTCACCCGGCCAGAAAGCCGTGTGCAGGCCGTGGCCTCCTAATGCCTTTAAGGAAGCAGGAGGCGACGCTCCTCGGCTGCCGTAAACTCATGAGAAGCTCAGTACTTGCATTTTGTCATGTCCTGAACCCTGCTCCCCACCATGCTTGAACTGCTGGTTCCCACGTGATGGGGTCCTTGTGCTCGCTTTAGGCACCTGCTCACCCCTGTGAATCTTCTCTCTCTCCTTGCTCTGCTTACATTCAGGCTCTAGAGAGGCAGAAAGAGTTCTTTGATTCCATAAGGAGTGACCGTGATGATCTTAGAGAAGAAGTAGTCATGCTGAAGGAGGAATTAAAGGTATGAAGCCAAAGTAGAGTTAAAAAAAAAAAAATCCAGGTCCTCAACAATGACTATATGTGTGTACTGGTGTTAATTAATTGTGTGTCATCGATCGGAGTTCTGGTTCATCAGTTCAACACTTGGTTAACGAACACCGAAGAGACCCGTAAAATGAAGGTGGGTTCCTTTGGGTCGGCCCGGTCCTTCAGATGTTGATGAGCATATGTGATCTCGGAAGCAACTCTGACTTCCAAGAATTTTTTATATACTGCGTACATAAAAATAAGTATTTTTCTCATAAATACTGATATTTATGATAAATACTGATAAATTTTCCAGGACCTCACTCCAAGTTAGAGAATGTGTGTGTTTCTTTATATCAAAGGCTGAAATGTAAGGGCTTCTCCAGCTGGTTGGTGGCGTGGGCGAGGCTCACACTAAAATTAGACTTGGAGACCCTGTGGGTTGAGGCACGTTCTGTGTCCTGCTTGCACCATGTCAAGGGGTCTTCAGCGTTCGGCTGGGCACCAAGTGAAGGAAGACGGGCTCTGGATGGGTCGCCAACATCGTAGGAGACAGGGTTGAGAAGAGGGCATGGCCGTGGCAAATTCCAAGATGGTGGAATGGGGAAACATCTCCGTGTCCGCTGCGTGTAGTCAGGGTCGAGGCCAGAGCCGTGAGCTGGAGGGAGCAGGTTCCCATCAGCGCTCCTCCCTGGGCCGTGAGCCTGATTCTGGGGCCTCCTCCAAGGTCAAGGACAGAGCCATGGGCACGGGGCGGGGGCGGGGGGGTAGCGGGTGAGTGAAACCGTTTTTAGAGTGTTTCCCAGCGTCATGAGCATGAATTACATTTCCCTCCAAGACGCCAAACATTCTAGCCACTTCTTTATTCCTTCTTTAACATGAGTTGCATTTACTCGTTTCAGAACGCGTGCGTATCTCCTTCTTATCTCTGTCTCTTTCAAGAATGCAACCAGGGTGTTAACAGTGAGGTCCCTTTGCAGGGATTTGCCCGCTGCTCTCCCGTGTGGCCGCCTGCGGCCCCTGCCTCCAGCCACAGAGGACGTGTGGTGACAGTGTCTTGCCACCAGCCCATTGAGGCGTGGACTGGAGCGTGCAGGAAGGACGTGGCCCTTGGAGGAAGACACCCCAGCTTTGTGTCTGTTGATAGGATTTCTCTGGTTCTGTTTCCTCAACTTCAGGAAAAATAGTTTCTTTTCCATTATTTCTAATAAAATAGGGTCTAACCTAGTATGAGTCAGTGAGTATTGCAATGAGTTTGTTTTTGTTCCCAGAAACATGGAATAGTCCTAAATTCAGAGCCAGCTGCCAACGGAGAGACTTCAGACACTCTAAATAACGTCGGGCACCAAGGTCCTTCCAGGCTAACGAAGGAAGAGTTAAACGCCCTCAAGACGGCAGGGGACGGGACGCTAGGTAAGTGCCCAGCCTCCTTTGGGTCTTTTCATTCTTCAGTCCACATCGATTCACCCTCCGTGCATTATTAGAATTGACGTAATCATCACCGATCCATTAACACTCACACAGCATGTCACGTGTCCTGCCACTTGCTGGGAACGCCCTTGCCACGCGGTGTGACCGCCCACGTGTGTTGTCTGACGTGCCTCTCTGTGCAGTGCTCCCCACCAGTGCCTGAAGAATCCGTTTCTGTTGCTTCTCAGAGCCACCAGGTGAAACCCGCGAATGCAAGGAGAGTCGTCTCGGGAAGTCAGGGACCGTTCTGACAGTATTTGCTGGGTTTTCTCAGCCATGTGCCAAGATGGCTTCCTGACTTATTCCGTTAGAGACTTCTCCACAGATCAGAGTAGCCCAGGCTGTAAAGTAAGGGAGTTCACCCTGTTACAAGCCGACTCTGCACATCCTAACACCGTTAAGTGGTCTGAGGATGTGCAGTGCCTGTGGACGGCGGATGAGGGGTTGTGACAGAGTACGTCTTGGGTGCCATTCTCAAGCTCGCGCTCAGTGGCCCCGGGAAGGGGTGAGGTGGACAGGCAGCCCCGGGCCGGGGAACATGGGCAGGATGGAAGGGGCGTCTCAGACACAAGAGTCTGAATACGCCTTCCTGTCTCTCGTAGGCAATGTCCCTTCGTAGATCAGTTTTTGCTTCTGAAAGAATAGAAATTAGGGAATCTGGTAGATTGTAAGAATATTTTATACAGTCTGCAAATATGTGAAGAGATTCACTGGTTAATATTGATCCTAATGTTTGGCTTTTGGGTAAAAATAAGCCTTCTGAATCCGGGCTGCGGCCTGAAGTGGGAGCCGGTGGGCAAGGCTCCCCTGTGGGTCACCAGCCGCCGCGTTCCTGCTCTCCACAGTGAGGCTGGAATCCGCTCAGAGCAATGGCTTTCAGTTCCATTTAGAAACTTTCACCGTATTTTTTTTCTTAATTTATGGAAGCGTAGAAACCCGTAGGCCCCATCTGCTTAGACCTGGCTTCCTAGGGAGGTGTCCCTCATCATCTCGATGACCCCTAAAGGCACACAACACTTTCGATTGCGTAGAAGTTGCTGAAGGAAGGTAGATTGAGTGGCTTCCGTCCTACCTGCACAAAAGCTGTGTGAGCAGCTAGGAATTTGATCATGTTGGTCTTATTCAAACGTAACGTTTTATAAACCTCGGAGAACTGTTAGGAAACCAGCCCTGAAAGGACCAGAAATAGCACTTGTGTAAGTGCTCTGCACATGTCTTTTGATCACATATCCTCATCGGTAAAGAATTGTGGGAACTTTCTAATACGTATATTTTTAATTTTTATATACGCATCCTATTTCATCAATGTGAAGTGTACGTTATAGAACATACTCACTGATAGACATCCCTAAGGGGTGGAGAAAGCCGACTCGTGGCCCTGCTACTTCTCCCACTTTGCACACACCCACCACGGGGTAATATTTTTATTCCACTTAGGCTTTTAGTGACGTGGCATCTGATATGCCAGGGGTTGGCTGGTTCGGAGACTCTAAAATATAAGCATCCATTGCAGAGTCGTACTGTGCTTTTAATTTGTCCTTCTTTTAACTGATGAATAACTTAGGACTGATGAAGTGGTCATCTTGCTCCCGCAGGGCCCTTCGGGGACGGAGCAGGACTGTTTAGGGCGTGTGTAGGGCCTCAGGCTGCTTTCTTAGGAGCCCAGGGCTTAGATGGTGGGGGCGGATGTCTTTTCACCTCACG
Source organism: Spilogale gracilis (assembly GCA_004023965.1). NCBI lineage: Eukaryota > Metazoa > Chordata > Mammalia > Carnivora > Mephitidae > Spilogale > Spilogale gracilis. The sequence continues at coordinate 21,624 of PITA01019816.1, forward strand.
TAAGCTATTTCAAGTTAGTATCTCCCTGGAGGTTGACCTCAAGGCTGTTTTGTAAGGGGGATTGAATGTTTCTTTCAGAACTTATTTGGAGGAGGTTTTAGGCCCATGTGAAGCCCAGTGCAGTTGGACAGGCAGAGAAGCGTGAGCAGTCCAGATAGCATCTGGAAAAGAACTTTAGATCAGTCTTAAGCCCATTATTTTGGATTGTCTGGCCGCCCAATCCAGAGCTCCATGTGTTAAAACTTAACTGCACCTTTGAAAGTCAGTTTGCCCAGACGCACCAGCAGCCCCTCCTGCTGTGGAGAGGTGGCGGCGGGCTCCGCTGAGCCGACACCTGCTAACGCGATGACTGCTTTGCCGAACAGACCTGGCGAAGGCTTCTGTCTTGTGTCATCCTTGATGCCGCTCTCTCCTTAGGAAGGGGGTCGGGTGGGAGAGAGGACGTGTGTTTACGCTATGATGTATGCTAAGTGGTCACCACGTCATGGGGTCCATTCCATTTTCTCAATGGTCTTTTAGGAAGAGCCAGTGAAGTGGAGGTGAAAAGTGAAATTGTGGAGAATGTGGGGAAAAAAGAAATGTTGCAGAATACTGAGCGAGGACGGCACAAGGAGAACCCCGCCCAGGAGTGTGTGCACACAGAGGTGTTCCCTCCTGGTGAAAATGCCAAGGACCAGAAGGCTTCTGAAGATGGTGCCCCCTCCCTAGGAGTGTTAGCAGATGCTACGAATGAGGTGCAGGCCCAGAACCAGATGCTAGAGAACACTTCCTTCCTCGAAAATATGGAGCAGGTTGAGTCCAATGAGGTCACAAACACACCAGATGATAGGACTGGGGCTTCCCTTGAGCATTCCGAATGTTTGCGTGAGTTAGATGGTGAAACCCCAGGTCCTGGCGCCGGGCAGGACAGTTACGATGCCTTGGATATCAAAAACCACAGCAAAGAATCTGCAGAAAACCAGGTAGACTTCAACATTGACTTGGGAGAGGGCAGCACAAAGCCATGTGCAGAATCTGCTTCTCCGCAACCATGTGAAGCCACAGGGCTGGGCCGCGCGCACACGGGGCAGCCAGGTGGGAGCCCCGCGGAGGAGGGTGTGGTGGAGGCAGGGCTAGAGGGGCCTGGGGAGCGGGTGGCCATAGAAGCCGCCGCGGAGCTGGACCCAAGCACCAGGCGTGATCTAGACCAAGCGCTCTCCGAGCAGGAGGCAGCTCAACCCCAAGCGCTCCCGGGTCAGAGCACAGCGGTGGGCGGGGAGAATGACGGAAAGGAGGATGAGGAAGGGCAGTTGAGGGATGAGGAGCCGACCCAGACAGAAGTGCAGAACGTTCCTCGTCGTCCAGAGGCTGAAAGCAGCCCAGAGGGAGCAACGGGCCCAGCTGCAGCAGATGCCGAGAGTGAGCCCCCAGGCCAGAAGGGTGCCGGGGAAGAAAAGAATGACCAACAGGGAGAGGCGCCAGACTCCTCACAGAAGAAGACAAAGAACAAGAAGAAGAAGAACAAGAAGAAAAAATCACCGGCGCCTGTAGAAACCCTTAAAGAGGCCAAGAAAGAGTTGCCATTTCAGGACGCAGATTTAAGTGAGGTGAAGGAGGACGGGCACATAGCTCTCACTGACAGAATAACTGAAAGTCTGGAAAAGGAGAGTATAGCAGGAAGCGGTGAAAACACTGATTGTCCAGAAAATCCTAAAATTGAGCTGGATGAAAAACTCAACCCGGAAGACAGTGATGTAAACACTAAGGGCGGAGAAGAGACAGCTGATGGCAACACATCAGGTTGGGGGCATGACACAACCCCGTCATCAGGCATGAGCGCCAGGGATAAGGAGCTAGAGGAAGCCATGATCAAAGATGGCGCCAAGGAAGATGGCGCCGTGCACACCACCAGCGGTCCTGCAGAACCAGGGAGTGGAGGAGCGTCCAGCAGTGCCCTACTGGAGAGTGAGGGTCCTTTCAAGGACAGTGAAGATGCCCCTCAAACAGGAAGTACAGAGCAGCATGAGATGGCAGAGGATCCCAGTCAGAGAGTCAGGGAGGTCGTAGAAAACGATGAGCTGGGAGCCTCCACCTCAGAAGGCGAGGATGAGCCAAGCGTCGGAAGCGAGAAGGGCAGAAGCAAGGAAGACTGTACGATGTCGTAAATGGGCAGGGAGGGGCCACGGACTGCACGGGAAGCCCAGCTGCCAGGGGCCCGTCTGCTGCCCCCCACGGGTCAGGTTCCTGAAACGTTCCACGTTGACATAGACGCCCCATGAGAGAGCCAGCCCCCAGCTCTCCACCATAGCGAGTTATAGATTGTTACTTGTAGACATAGTCTTCCTCATTAAGGTCATCACCCGATTAGAAAGAAGGACACATCTGTAAGCAGTAGGAGTCCAGACAACGCTACACGCGGTGTGTTTCTGCTACATCCCAGTGAAGCGCTCGAGCGTTGGCCTTGGGCTGATCGTCTTGACCAAACCTGTCAGCATCCAACTGAAATGACCAAATGGCATTCTGAGATTTTGTGAGTACAGTTGATTTCCAATGTGTCTTCATTCCAATATGTCCTTTCATATTCGATTTTGCTGTGTACGTTATAATCTATACGGTATTTTATTTTAAAAGGAGATAAATGGCCAATAGTGTATGGGTCACTGAGTGATGAGATTTGCACCTTAGGACAGTAGTTAATCATGTTAGGGATAAGAAATAAGTACCTTAAAGCACTGGGAGATCTTACTTCCCTTTACCTCACATTAAGTATTTTATCTCGAACAGATACCTTTGATCTCATCGTTGATGATACCTGAATTTATTTTGTCGATTTTGACTTCACTTCATGTTGATTATGTACCAAAGTCATTTTATACAAAGCCTTTCCTTACTTTGTTTCTGAAAGAGACATACATTGAAATTGCACTTCCTAATAATGTAGTTTTTGGGCAGGGGACCATTTCTTAAAATTCATTTTTTTAACCTTTAAATTACTTCTCTTTCTATTTGTCTTTTCTGCGAAAGAAAAATGCAAGAGGTACCCTTCTTATGCGAACTGCTAATCGGACTATAACGGGGTATTTTAAATGGTTGACTCACTTTTAGTATTTTGGTATAGATCTTTTCATTTATTGTATCTCAGTATATTATTGTAAAATTCTCGATCTTCCTGGAGGAAATCTATATTTTCTATACAAGGAAGCATTTTTTAAAATGATTGTAAAGATAATAAAAACAGTTGTAAAATACTAAAATCACAAAGGACTGTACATCATGAATGCTGTTGACACTTTATGAGATTAAAGAATTCATGTCACTGTTACAAGGTATAATTGAGTACAGAAAAAGACCAAAACCTCAATAAAATTTGAGGCAAGCATAAGTGTTACTATGTATTGAAATAAAAACATTTTATAATTTCACAAGCCTGTGATTCCACTCTTTGGGCTACTTGAATTCCGGCTGTGGCTACTGTTCTACATAATTATCATCTCCAAAGTAGCGCTGACCCCTGGGCTGCTAATTCCCAGTCAGGTGTTGTGTGAAGGACTTGTTACTTTGTCAGTCATGTACCCAGACCTGGGCTAGTGTCATGACCTCCTGGGGAGAACTGGGAAGATCTTTTATCATAGAACCTCCTGGGATCTGTGCTTCTGGTGAGGAGCCCCAGTGAGGAAAGCTTTCCAATCTGTTGCTCTGCTAAGGTGTCCCGATGAGACTGCTTTGAAGGATATGGTGAAATTGGCAAAGTAGCACTGACTCCTCCCTTGTCAGTGTCCTGACGCTCGGGCCGCTACACCCTCCCCACGGGGACTGGAGGCTCGCTGGAGAGTCTGCGGCCCACGGGCTGCAAAGGCTTGGAGAGGGGGCAGCGATGCCTCTAACTTTAGCAAAAGTGGCACTAGCCTGGAATGGGCATCAGGAAAGAGCTCTCATTCCTACTTTCAGAGGCCCCTGGGGAGATGATTCAACAACCCAGCTCGCTGGATGGTGAGATCATCGAGCCATTTTAAGGTCTTTCCTTAAAAGACCTTGAGGTCTTTTCCTGTTGCTCAGCAGCACATTTAAGGGTATTGTGGTGTACTTCACTCCCCTCAGGTCAGCTGTCCAGGCGTCTCGATTACTCACGCATCCATTTTAGTAACAGACGTTTTGAGCACTTCATATCCAGAAGGCATTGTACCAGTGGATGGCGGATAGGACCCAGCTTCTAGCGGAAGTAGACGGCTGAGAATCAGGAAGTGAGCAAAAAAAAAAGGGGGGGAGATTCTGAACAGCGAGGTCACTTCTTGATAATCTAAGAGCCTTCACTGTCAGTTACCCTGCGCCAAGGGGAAAGTGACGTTGTAGCAGTAAATGATGTCCACAGGAAGACCCCCAAGTTACCTCGAAGTCGTAGGACCTTAGGGATGTTGGGTGAAGAAGGCACAGAGGCGTATCAGGCAATTTGGAAAGATTCAGGGTCAGAAGATTCAGACTCAGAAGAAGACTGAAAGGCTGTCTGTTAGCCACATCCCCAGAGACACTAAAACCCCTGACATTTCGCTCCCATACAGAGCAGAGGAAGACGTTCGTCACTGATACCTTAATCCGAAAGCAGGGATGTCTTCCAGCCCCAAACCAGAACATCCCTACTGTGTATGAAATGTAAATCTTCCTTCAAAAGCATAATTAAGTATAATCATGGGTGTAGGCAGAAAATGGGAAAGGCAACGGAATTTTGAAGTCAGGGTTGTTATTTGAAGTCCAGTCAAAGGTGGAGAAGCAGGAAAGTGTTTTTCAGGGGTTTTTAGAAATGAGATGTATGTCACTCGGTACTTTTACTGTTACTAGTACTGTTCAGCAAATGGCAAACCTAATGACCTGAAAGCTTAAATCTCTGCTGTCACCAGGACCCTGGGGTGCTAGTTCTGGTGTGTCATGCAGTTTGAGGTGCCTGTTTTCTACAGAACACCCTTTTCCTAGAAGACCACCTTGAACAGCGCGTCGTCGAAACAAGGGAACCCAGCACTGAGATTTGTGCCAGATGTTCAGGCTCTGGAAGGAAAGGAAGGGTATTCGTGCCTATGTCACCTTAGAATGCGGGCTTAATCAGTGTGGTGATCGTAAATGGAGAAAACTTTGTCTTGCAGGAGAAAAAACCCTCACTGTTACCCTTTTACCCTATACGATGCCCCTTATATATATATATATATATATTTTTTTTTAAGATTTTATTTGGCAGAGAGAAACACAGCTAGAGAGGGAACACAAGCAGGGAGAGGGAGAGAGGGAGAAGCAGGCTTCCTGCCAAGCAGGGAGCCCCATGCGGGTTTCGGTGGGCGCTTAACCAACTGAGCCCCCCAGGCGCCCTGCCCCTTATATTTTTCACATATTATTTGCGTGCTGTTTTACATATCATTTACATATAGTTGAAAAAAAAATTTTTTTTAAACTACATGTTTTTCAAGATGTGAATGACTTCAGTGCTGGCTGACATATACAGCTCGCATCTGTGCACACCTCCTGGGCCCTGTAAATAGGAGTGACACCCTGTCCCTGCTCACCCTGGTGTGGGAGGCTGGCCCCCAGACATGGGAACCCGCCCACATGGATTACACTCAGACCAAGTCAGTGCAGGGTGGCAGCGGATTCCTTGAGAGACCTCGGCTTCCCCTTCGCCATCTTTGCCCACATGGAGGGGAGGTGATTTTCCTTGCCTTGAGAGAGGAAGCCAGAGGCCCACGATGGCTGAAATTAACCTACAAAATGAAAGTCCCGCTCCTGACTGTGGGTTATTACAGGCCAGCTTCTCACCCTCGCTGTGTCTCACGTGCTCTCTGAAAACAGAGTTGGAACCTGCCCTCTAGGGTTCTGGGCCAGAGCCACGTAAAACGATGTAGAGAGGGAGCGCTTAGTGATTGTGGTCATTTTGCGGGGGGAAGGGGGAGGGAGTGACCTTGCTGCCCCCTGGACAGGTGAGGTGACAAGGTGCGGGCCCGAAAAAAGACAAAGGGGAACAGGGGCTCAGAGAATTTCCGAGCTGCTTGCACTGCCTGCCCCATGACCATCCTAAGACCTCGCCAACTCTAAGTGCTTCTCATTTCATGGGCCTCTTGACCTGTGTTCCGGAACGTTTATTGGAATTCAATACAGAAACACGGCGCTTTCCTTGCCGACTCATTTTGACTTCTCCGTATGAGAGGAAACTCCACATCTGAGACATTATGACTGCATTTTCTTTCATGCCTTGTTTCTAGACACAGCAGTTAGGCCCCTCAATGAATAGTTTTGTTTTTGTTTTTATTTTAAAGATTTTATTTATTTATTTGACAGAGAGAAACACAGCTAGAGAGGGAACACAAGCAGGGGGAGTGAGAGAGGGCGAAGCAGGCTTCTCACCGAGCAGGGAGCCTGATGCTGGGCTGGATCCAGGGACTCCAGGATCATGACCTGAGCCGAAGGCAGACGCTTAAGCAACTGAGCCCCCCAGGCGCCCCGAATAGTTTGTTTATCATTGGGTGTTATAGGCCAGCGACAAGCAGTGGAACTTTGTAAACACAGGGCAGGGGTAGGTCCGCAGCGCTCTGGGGAAGGGGTACGGCCATGTATCCCCCACAGTGACGCCCCGCTGTGCACTCCGCAAGTCGCACTTAGTGATCTTTAAAACTAGGAAAGTCGAAAGTCGTGCCTGTTTTCTTCCTATCCAATCAATTTGCTGCTTTCTTATCATTCTCTTCAAATGATGTAGTTTTAAACTTCTCTCCAGTTCTGCTGTAAAACTTGTCTCCCTTAGAATTTCACTTCTGTGTTTTTCACATTCTCAGCACAAGAGTGAAGGTCAATGTTACCCTTATCTCTACGTGTTGGCCAGCTCCATTATTATATCTTAACGTTTATTTTGTACTTGTTATCCAGGATATTCAAAATCTTCTAATAGAAACGCGCTAATAATAAAATTGTACAATAGATAGATGAGATTCAAGAGCACTTTCTGACATACTCATTGCTTCTAAGGATGCCTATGGGTCTTGTATATAGAAATTAAGACTAAATAAAAAGTATATTGAATAAAGAGCTGGGTTTATGACATTGATGTTTCGGAGATGGGTGGGCTAGTAGAAGAGAAAGAATAAAGTATCAGAAGCAATTGTGTGAACTAGGATGGAACTCCAGAGGGCCATAACTGTATCTTCTGTTACGCTTGACGTTTCTGGTTTAATTGGTTCTGTGGTTGTGCCCTTCAAAGTGACAACATGGGGCACTTGGGAGAACGATTAGAGAAAGTGTGTGACTTGGATGAGAATGTCGATAGGTGATCGTTTAGATGGAAACAAAAGTGCATTTTATACAGGGGATTTCTTTCCTTTTTCACGCGGTGAATCGAAACTGTGCAGCGTGGGAGCACCGTGCCCTCAGGAGGAGTCTCGGGCCAGGAGTCCGGCTCCGACTCCAGGGTCTGGGTGTAGACCTGGAACACCAGCAGAGTGCGTGGTTAGAGGCGTGGGCGCCCGCGTGTAGGGGAGGGGTAGAGCAGCAGGGCACCCCTGCAGGGCTGCGTGGGGGAAGGCGCAGCTGCCGGGGCGCTGCCTGGGACCGAGTGACCGTGCGGGTCCCGTGAGCACTGCTGTCCCCACCACATGCTGAGATGCCCTTACTCCCCCGACACTGTCCCCACCCCTGCACTTCGGTCTCCTCCTCTGTACTCTGCAGATTACATCCCTCGACACCCCTCCGGAGAAATGTCTGGGGGGTTCGAGAGGCTTCTGTGTAGGCACTCTCCAGTGTCTGGGGGCGGGGGGGCCAGAAACCCCCGATGTTACTGCGCGCTCTGCAGGAGCGGGGGGGCCCACGTGCCATCAGCCTGCTGTTCATAAGCGTACAGTCAAAACTCTGGCGCTGGGGCATCTCTGAGAGCAAAGAGAAAGATCCCTTCTTCTGGGCCTGACCTTGGAAGTCAAGGATAATGAAAATGCTGTTGCTACGGATCGCGAGGCCCCGTGTGTGTGTACCTCGCTGTTGCAGCGTGAAGCCTGTGAGATCTTGTGTTGCAGCCCCCTGCATGCTCTCCCCAAGTAGAAGACTAGCCTGTTTGCATGCGGCCGGACGCTGCCCCTGACGACCATAAGCATGTTGTGGGAGGTCGACCCAACCCACCCTCCCTCGGCTGACGTCCTCCCCAGTCCCGTGTGTGGCCTCATTCGCTGTGGTACGTGTATAATAACCTTCATCATCAGTTTCACTAACCTGAACGCTCGCCCTTCGGTTTAGCATTCTGCTGAACGGTGCCCTCCACAGACTCACCACAACCTCTGTTTCTCATTTCTTTAGATATTAGGTTGAAAAAGCTTATTGATGAACGGGAATGCTTATTGGAGCAGGTAACCATCTTTTTATTACTTTATGAGTTCCCCGACGGGCAGCCCCTGAGCCCGAGAACCTTCCCACACTGACCTTCTTGCTTTCTGGGGAAACCCTAATGCATCCTGCCTGAAAGCCATTACCAGGCCAGCCCGTGTGCTCTCGCCTTCCAGCCCGTAGGACGTCGCAGGTCATGTGAGGTTCAGAGAGGATGTCCCGAAGACCCAAGACCAAGGAGCTGAATGTGGTTTACGGACGCCAATTGCAACTTAAAACAAATATCTACGTAGAAGGGACTAGATTAAGCGTTGAGAGGCAGGTGCTAATACCCCTTCTCTGACTTCTGCCGGCTCGGCGAAGGCGTTCTGGGGGGTCCCTTGGTGATCAGCACCCTTTTCCAGAAGGTACTTTTTGGTGCAGCTGATCAAAGTTGTTGACCTCGGTGTTCCTCCACCTCCAGAAACGCTCGGCGTCGGTCCTGCTGGGTCTTTCTGTGTGCGGGGTAGTTACTCAGTCCTTCCTGACCACTTTCGAAGGAAACTCAGTTCCTCCCAGTTTCCTGCATAAGCCTCATGGAGGGTAGTTTGCCGTAAGAAGGTTACTCTCGAAACTGGGGAAAGCGCTCAGTGTGGTAGCCGCATTGAGGTTCCTGTGATCTTTTAACAACCCGTATCCATCTAATTCTGTAGGCATTACGTAGAGCGGTATGGCACAGCAGGGGAAGTTTGTGCCTGGGGCTCTGCTCCGCGCTGGCTGTCCGGGGAAGGGGCGGCTTCCACTGGGGCCACAGAGATTGGACATGAACACGACAAGGGCTGGGACACTGCCCATCAGGCTCCGGAACTTTCTCCAGTCGTGGCTGCTGACCACCACTCTGGCTCAACACGCCTCTGCCTGGGGGGAGTAGAGCTCAGCAGAGACCAGGGCCCCGAGCACAGGCTCTGTGAGAGAGCACGCAGTCCTGCCGGGCCCTCGAGGACCGTGCTTCCGGGGTGGAAGGCTCTGGAAGGCCCTGCCTGGCTTTTAAGTGAAGAACACGAAGGTTATTAGGGCCCTGACTGGCTAACTCTGAGATAAAGGTTTAAAGCACATTGTGTACAATCTCCTCCTGAATTCAAGAGGAATTTCAAACTTAAAATGATTTTTAATTTTTGATATGGTAAATCTGATTCCATTTTCACCCACGACCTCTTATTTCCTGAGAAGAGTACCCACTGGCCAAAGGTGGCTCATTGATTTATTTGGATGGGTTGTTAAAGGTGAGAGGCTCCCCATGGTGGCTGGTGGGTTGTAACCGTTTACTACATGTTTCTTGTGCCTGATGATGTAACCGCTATCTCTTGGGCACCTTGAGGATCCACACAATAACCCCACAGCAACACCCAGCTCTACGGGCATTGGTTTCTCTTCTCCACACCTCCTCCTTTGTCAGAGGCTCCACACTCAGCTTCTGGCCTCATTTAGAGTCGAGAGATTCACATATTTTATTGGTGGGTGTTTTCAGATTAAGAATCTCAAAGGACAGCTGGAAGAGAGACAGAAGGACGGCAAGCTCAACAGCCCGCACCCCGGAAACGATGTCTTGGAAAACGGAACGGACATTCACCTTATGGATCTACAAAGTAAATGTCCATCCTCGTGGAGAAGTAAACCCTTTATGTGTCCTGTTTGTATTATTCTGGGGCTAGAGAAGAAAAACCATCATGGCTAAGAACACCCAGTGTTCCCCTTGGCCCCCCAAAGCCTTTGAGCATGACAGTGCAGAGACGTCTGTGTGTGGGATAGCACAAGGATGGGCAGCGGGGCAGAGCGAGGACGTTTCTGTCTGAGCCTCAGGCCACGAACAGGTGCCCCAAAATGTGTACCAAGTTATGACCATATGAGGCACTGGGAGAAATGGTCTTCTCCAGGCTGCATATGACTGTGATCAGCCAATGGAATGGAAAAAGTAAAAGGTATTTTTCTATATAAGTAAACTAGAAAGAGGCTGAAAGGGACACAAAATTACCCGAAGTCTCCCCCCTTCCCGTCCCCCAACCACCTTTGTGTTCTGTGCTTAGAGGGACTCTCCTGCCTGGCCCGTCCAGGCTGAGCACACAGAGAGAGAGCTCCAGTCTTCTAGCTTGGCTCCACCCCCTCCACCCCTGCCGCCCCCTCCCTCCATTCCCCCTCCCCCATGGGGCCCCTGGCCAGAACTTCCAGATTTGCATGCCAATGACTTAGTGGGAGCCTGGCATCCCAGGAACTATTGTTTTAACATTTTAAAAGTCCAAGAGCCTAACAAATTTTCCTTCTCTTTCAACCTTTAGGGGATGCCAACAGACAGATCAGTGACCTCAAATTTAAACTCGCAAAATCTGAGCAAGAGATAACCGCGTTAGAACAAAATGTATGTGTTCTGCAGCACTTTCAAGCAGTAGACGGGGAGTGAAAGCGATGATTCACAGTCCTGCTTGCTAGAGCTCGCCCTGAAAGCTGAGCACCGAGAGGAGCAGAGACCAGAAAGGGCCCTCCGCGTATTTCCTGCAGAGAAAGTGGGGGAGGGAAGATCAGCAGGAGGATTCTGCTTGTTTTGACGGATACTTAGCCCTTATAAACTGTGACTTGTGGAAAATCCTAATGTGGCTGGGGGGTGGGGGCCTTAAAAATGTTGTTTGAAAATAATTTCTTTAGTTAGAAAGCATTTCACGTGAGGCCATCCCTTTTTCCCGGATTTTCTGCCTTTCTGTCCCAACCAGGTGGCTCACTCTGGTTTCTAGATGGGGAGGTGGGGTTGGTATTTATGCGTCTAGCGTGTTGGGCCCAATCTGGGGCAAGCTGTGTCCTCAGCCAAGGGAGAGATGAAGTTGGTGCTCTTCCCCCCTCAGTTATGGGTACCCATGGCTAGCACTTTGGGGAGTTTTTGAGGAAACAGAAATGAGAATAGCACGCCGGGGATGGGATGAGTTTAGGAAGCATGCTTTTGGTCTCAGCGGACTCAGATTCTCCGGTGGGTGGTGGCTGCGCCCATCCCTTTGTGCAGGCCTGGCTGTGGAATGCCACCCCAGGCCTCCTTCCTCCCTCTCTTCTAGTTCCTGGCCTTTCCTTCTCCTTTGCTTCCTCCCTAGCATGCCATCCCAGCCTCCTCCCTCCCTCTCCCCTAGTTCCTGGCCTTTCCTTCTCCTTGCTTCCTCCCCAGCATGCCACCCCAGGAGAGAGCGACAGGAACTGAGGTCCTGGCTGAACCTTTGCCCAGACCATCATTCTGCCTCAACCTACCTCCTCCTGCAGAATGGCCCCCACGCTGGGGATGGAGGGCAACACTGTGGGAGCCAGGCGTTGGGACTAGGGTCAGAAAGGGGAGGAGGCCCTCGCAGCCAGGCTGCCCAGGACGGCTGGCTTGGCTGGAACCTGTACACGAACCCACAGCGCTAGGTCATAACAATTCGCATGGTCTGTGCTCCCATTCAGTGAACCTCACGCTTTGATTCCACATGTGACAAAGCAACTGGAGAAAGAAAACAGGCCTGTTCATTTACACATATGATGTTTCCCTTCCTTTTAGGTAATAAGGTTAGAGAGTCAAGTATCACGTTATAAATCGGCTGCTGAAAATGCCGAAAAAATAGAAGATGAACTTAAGGCCGAAAAACGGAAACTCCAAAGAGAGGTAAATTTTCCAGGCTGTTTGCGGAGAGAGAAATGAGACCTGATGGTCTAACTGGCAGCCGAGGGAACATCTGCCCCTCCCCCCACCCCAGACTGTTCAGGGCCTGGCATCAAGCCACCCCAAAGCACGGAGCCAACGCCCCAGGGAGCCTGGGCCTGAATCCCAGGTCTCCCCATGATGGTGGCTGTGGGGCCACCCAGAGTCCGTCCTTCTCTCCAGGGCCTCTGTAGGTGGCCTCTTCTCTCCTGCTCCTCTCAAGTTCTTATTTGCCTTTGATTTTCTGTGGCTTTGCCCTGATGTGTCCTTTGCTTTTTCTGCTCAGGATGCACTGTTTCTTGGATCCATGAGGTCTATTTCTAAATCAGGTTTGGAAGGTTTAATCCGAGGCATCTGGTGGCTGCCAGGGCCATGGCTCAGGAGCAGGCCGTATTTCTCTTCCCTGGTCTCTCCACTTGCCCTCCACGGCCCTCCCCCAAGGCGGTCGGACCCTCTCCCCACAGCGCCCGCATCTTTTAGCCACCTGTCTCATGCAGCTTGTCACCCCTCTGCCGGTAGATCTCAGCATTCACCTTTCATCTCTCTAAAGTCTGTTCATTCCTGATGCTTGTTGTATGGTCATGTGTTCTTTGTCAACTGTATCCTTCTTTCTTTAAAGATGTCAGCCACAGCTCTTCTGTTCCCCACGTCCCTGTGAGGACTGACGCATGCTCAGTCTCAGTGGCTATAATTCTGTTGCTGCCTCAGAAGGCTTGTCCTTCATGCCTTAGGTCTCCCCAATGTGATGCTTGATTTTGATTTGCAGGGGTACACCAGGCCTGACTTGGGGAAATTTCCAGCAAAGAGGGCTTCCCTCTGCCAGTGAGAGGGGGTGCAGGGAGGCTGACCGGGGCCAGCACCCCAGTCGCTCTCCCTGAGTCCTTCGGATCAGAGGGAGAGCCACTGACTCTGTTGCGAGGATGTGTGTCTCCACAACCATGGGGCTCTCGCACCCCCAGGTTAAGGCACCTGCACTCCACCCTGCAGCCCTGCGGGGCCAGTTGGCTCCCTGCTGGTGCGGCTTCCACTCCGACTCCCAGGCTCCTATGGCCCGGGCTCTAGAGCGTGGCCATCTTGGCCTCCGCTATTCCCGCTTCAGTTTCTGGTTGTAGAAACCTTGCTCCCAGCTGCTCAGGCCCTGGGGACCAGCTCCTCCAACTGGCTGAGATCTTGTGCCTTGAGTCCCTTAAGGAATAGTTAAAAAATACACATGTGCACGCACATAGGGCTGTATGTACTTCTAGGAGCTCGGGTCCAGGCTGCAACTGTCTTTTGCAGTGGGATGGAATGTTGGCGATCCTTTTATGTCGGGAGGAAGCAAGTTCCTCAAAGCTGCCTTTCCTCTTTGCTTCCAGCTACGCTGTGCATTGGACAAGACAGAAGAGCTTGAGGTGAGCAACGGCCACTTAGTGAAGCGTCTGGAGAAGATGAAGGCGAATAGGAGCGCGCTCTTGTCCCAGCAGTGAGCACCTGCTCTGCCCAGGAACCCGGTCGGTGGATGGAGAGCACGGTGTGTAGGCTTGCCTCTGTTCCTGTCCCGGGATTGCTGCTGTGCCCCCTGCTTCGGAGGGCGCCCAGGGAGCACATCGCCCCCGCGCGCTCCCGAGCCGGCTGAGCCACGGCCCCGGCAGCCACCAGATGCCTCTGACTGCGGACCCCGACCCGGGCTGGGGCCCCCACTCCAAGCCCGCAGGTCCTTTAACAAGCACACCAGGCCCACGGAGCTCCGCGTTCCACGGCGCAGCAGCCTTGCAACGCCACTGAACGTGCCAATCAAAGTAAAGATTAAAATGCGACTTGAATTTTCTTTTCATGTGTCTTGCTGAAAGTTGAGGGGAAATGTTACAGTGTCGGGACTTCCTTTTCGGGCAGAATCTACAATTGGAGCGACTTCCGTAGTATCTCTTAGTCTACGCTTTTCATACACAAAACACTGTGGAGCCACAAGCCATTACCACGCAAGCTCTTTCACTAGAAACAAGGGGATGGTCTGGAAGTAAAAGTGACCTTAAGAGACTCTTTACAGGCAACAAATGAAGCTTTTCTAAGGGATTGTTGCATCAGTTCAACCCTACGAACACTTTTTTTCCAGGGTAATTAGGCAATAGCTCCATTGAAAATGACAGCTTTCCATTCGCAAGATGTAACCCTTCTATTTGGACTTGAAGTTGTGAACTCCTTTTAAAGAATGTACTGTTAGAAAAATTAAAAAATAAAATGCTGAAAAATTTTAGCAACATGATTTTTATATTCTTTCCCCACTGAGAAAGAAGAAATCTTCATTCCACATTCATTGTTCTGTATGTTTTGAGGCATCTCTTTATTTTTTATAAGTGTATCAAATCAGTTAATTTTTCTTTTCCTGGTTAAAAAAAAGTATATTCATAGCAAACAAGAATAGTGAGTGCATTTATAAGAAGCTTAGTATATAAAGCAAACCAAGAAAGTCACACACTAAAGTCAACTACATGATCTTCCGGGACAAAGTAGAGAAAATCAGGCTACTTGCTGATTCTTACTTACTCCTTATGGATGTTGTACTTCAAGGCAGCTCAGTTCAGTAGGCAGGTTTTTAGGATATTTTCTTAAATATTTTATTTATTTGACAGAGGGATCACAAGTAGGCAGAGAGGCAAGCAAAGAGAGAGGAGGAAGCAGGCTCCCCGCTGATCAGAGAGCCCGATGCAGGCCTCGATCCCAGGACCCTGAGATGATGACCTGAGCCAAAGGCAGAGGCTTTAACCCACTGAGCCACCCAGATGCCCAGGTTTTCAGGATATTAGCCAAACGGTGTCACTGGAAAGCATAGCTCGTGTTGACACTTTGGAGAATACTGGTGTAAGGGATGTGACCCGGGTGTATACCATTGAGACAGGGCTCCTGACACAGTGCCAGAGGTCATGAGGGTCC